>DWJK01001854.1:0-15875 GCA_018248815.1 Croniades pieria auraria
CGCCCCGCCTCAGCGTTCATGCCGCGCCACTCATGCGGCGACGCGCAGTCTCTGTCGCGACCTCGCTGCAAGCGGCGGGAGCTCATGACGAAGGACCTCGTACAGGTCCGAAACTGGTCGGGACATCCCAAAAAACGTACTTGACTTAACCCGGTACATTTTTAATCATGTGAAAATACTCACGAAACATTTAATAGTAAAGCAATGCATTTCGTTTGATTTTTAGGATTTAAAACATCACATATCTAATACAGAAAACATAAAAAGAAAGAGAATATTAATTAAGGCTATTGTTATAGACTATAATACGATTTTGAATAGTTCATAAAAATAAAAAATCTGAAGCAGTTACCATATGCTACAGTTAGGTAATATTCAATATTTATTTTAAACCAGTTTACAAAACTTTGTTTTTACCATCGAATATCTCTTGCTGTAATAGTAAAGGAAGACATTGTGAAGAAGTTTGCGCACCTTACTATCCTCCATAATTCTTTCTAAGGCGTATGAATTCTGCTAAGTCGTACTTGGCCAGTACGGTGCGTGTCCAACACTCCAATATTTAGCAAAATAAATGCTTACTATTAAACATTGATTCTATGTTCATTTTAAAAATATTTTTTTCAGACAACATTAAACCATAATATGTGTATATACATGTAATAACAACTGCCTTGATAATTCGTATTCCCATAAAACATCCAAAAATCCGCACCCATTCCGTCAATAGAGACGAAAACAATATGGTGAAAATCGGAAAGAACCTTTTCAAAACAATGAATAGGTACCGACTCTATGTGAAGGTTATTATAAAAATATCTGCATGCAGCTTGGCGTAATATTGCCGATATGAATCAATATTTGTGACTTCCAATGGTAATATGAGAATTGCGATGTGGTGGAACTAGGTCACCCTCGTGCTAACCACGCATTGACCGCTCCACGACATATGGTGTTATTGTTATATTTTTATTAATATAAATTAAATTGTATTATTCATATTAATTATTTTCCAACTTGCTAACAGTCTTTTCTAAATTCTTAGACAAAATATATTCAATGTAAATATGCATCAAGTGTTTAAAGATTCAAAGCCTGGTATATTAAATGAGCGTTTTTCTGCAAATGTCTATTCCAATTTTAACTTTGTAGGAATTAGATGTTTAAAATGAAAAAAATTATACTGGAAAAAATATTTAATATAAAAGTGTGCCAAAGTGTAATTATTTATATGTATTCGTATTGTATTAGAGACATAAATCCAACGACTAGAGTTCCACAATAAAATATTTTGGAGGCGCTTTTTTCTCAATAGGGAAAAAATAACATAAGCCAAGTACGCCAAAGAAATTTTAATAAAGGTGATTAAACACTTTTAAGTTTATTACACTCCTCTATCTACCCCTTTGGGGTCATACAGGCGTGATGTTATATTATGTTATCATCAGTTATTTAACTTCGTAATTTGACAAGGCCATATACCCTAAAGCATGGTACTTTAAAAAAATCTAATACTGTACATTACCTGTGATAACTGTATACATATGATTCGTAGCTCGATGAGGTGTACCCGATTTTACAATAGGGGGAAGTTTGGTAGAAAACTGTTCACGGAAAGTCGATTCTATACGAAAGTTATAAAAATATCTGCATGACAGGTTGGCGTTATATTGCTGTTATAAATCAGAGACGACGACAGTAGCGTGGCGATGGCTACGAGGCGCATAGCGGGCGCCGTAGCGGGCGCCGCGGCGCTGGTGCCACGCCGTAGGCGACACCAATCAGATGCATACATTTACCGACACATCTACCACCAGCTTTACAACTAACTCTACACACGATAACAATAAATGTAATAAAAAATTATATATATGTCTATAGGCATGTACAATAATATTATTGCATTATATCTGTCAATATGTAAATATTTTGAATATGATCTTCTTGTTACATTAGTAAGTAAATTTTTGATTTTAACATGTATTTTATTCAGAACAAAAATTATTTTATTATACCCTTTAAAAAGTCATATTCGGATAATTAATTAGTCATATCAAACGTTTTAGTTTTACTTTGTTATTGGTTTAACAAAGTTCCGGAATTGGAAAGCGCAAAATATACATATATAGATCCCTTTGAAATGGAACTATTACATATTATAGGAGAATAAATTCAAAACTCGATACCAGACAGTAAATTAGTAGTAAATTTTTAACGCTATCTATACTATCAACGTCGCTGGTGGGCGACCGTTTCCGACATATACAGCCTGATTGCAAATAGCGAGCATGAAGGGTCGAGCTGAAATATGAAGTAGAACAGGCCGCGACGAGGCGAATAGCGCTTTTAATTCGCAACTGAACTATGTATGCGATGCATAAAATGTTAAGCGTTAATAAAATAATTCTTTGCAACGGAAACCGCACATCGAAAAGCGGCGGGCGTCGCGTGAAATGCTACCGGTGCCAGCATCGGCACAGACGTCAAGAAATATGGGCAAACGTTGCGCACATACGAAATATATGGCACAATAGAGTGCCGGTGTCGAGCCGTGCCGGGCGCTGCGCACTTTTTTATTCTTTCCTACCGTTTATGTCTATAATCTCTAAGTTATTTCTCATAACGTTTTTAAGTTTCTCTTATATTTTACTATATGGTGCTACAAGTAAATGGTAATAATATTAATTGTACTTCGTTGTACGTCTATTTGATATTGTAACATTAAAGATATATTCTTTTTTATATCTTTTAATGCATTTAATTATTACTACTTATTTAATCTCTGTAGATGTGAATAAGTGGTTGAATTGAACTGTTTGACTCCATCAAGAAATATAAATGTATAAAATAGATTAATCAAGCAGTATACTTTAGTTCACTTGTGTGAGAGAGGCTATTACATTATCATTAACTTTGATTGCAGGTTACAGGTAATGACTAATGTAAAGGAAAAAATAGAGCGCATCGAAAGTAAGATTTTAGTAGAAGTCCGTTGAGTTTCAGCTGACTTACGAGGCAAGTAGCGTAAAGTTTAAGGGAGAAAAGTTTGATATATTTTCAAAGACGAAAAGACCGTGCAATGCAAATAAGGAAGCTTAGTGTACACTGCAATTCCTTTTAATATAAATATTACACGAACCTAGCAAGTTTGCTGTGAATTTATTATAAATTAGTTTCTATAAATATGTTTACGTTGCTGTCGTTGCTGCATCTTTTGCTTGACACCGTTTCATGACATGAAGTGATGGTTTTATTACATTTATTTCACCAGGTAAATGTAATGAAAGTAACTATTGACAATATTACGAAACTACAAAGTATACTGATAAAAATACTGTATTGAATAAGTAGAACATTTATGTTCCTTCACTTAACCAAATTGAATACCTACCTTTGTTCTATTTTTAATTTTCTTTTTCGCATCTATACATCGCTGCAAAATCGCGGGGGTTGTTTTCGGTGTTGCCCGACTAGTTTCGAACCTGTACGAGGTCCTTCTTCATGAGCACCCGTCGCTAGCAGCGAGGTCGCGACGGAGACTAAAAGTTGACTGAAAGTCTCCGTCGCGACCTCGCTGCAAGCGACGGGTGCTCGTGAAGAAGGACCTCGTACAGGTTCGAAACTAGTCGGGCAACCCCAAAAACGTCCGTGAATAAGCCGTTAAACTTTTAATCACAAGAAGCATTATTGAGTTCTAAGACAAATTCGAAGAATCCAAAGATTTTTTCACGAAGGATAAACCTTTTAAGTCCATGAAACAGTGGAAATATGAAATTTATTGTTTGGAATTTGAATCGATGGAAACGGAATTCAAAATCAAAAGTAATCTGCCTACGCGGAAACGCAGAAGGAGATGGATGACAAGGAAAATACGCAAGAAAATTCAAAAGGAAAGCAAGGTGAAGCGGGCGCGGAAAATTGGCTTCATTAGATAGAGGGATGGAGGGCGCGTTAGTGCTGACACACGGCTGCGCGCGATGGCGATCTTATGGATATGCTTTAGAATCATTACGCATTTAGCATTTTTGAGCAATTTTCGATAAATACGTACTCGTATATTTTAAAATAAATGATAAATGTGTGTTATTAAGCCTCTGCCTTATTTGAAAGCAACTAAAAAGGCGGGGCTTTAAATGAAATATATAATAAAAGGGAATATGTATAGAAATGTAACTAGCTACTATTTTGTTCGTTTCACCATGTGCGGCTATCCGTTGACACCAATAACTACGTCTGAATGAAATAGTTCTATAAACTTTTATGAAACACATAAATAATTCAAAGTTAACAATACACGTGCGTATACATGGAGCGTACTGAAATTAATATTATGAAACTAAACGCGATGGTACTCGTTAAGGGAAGCCTATGTCCAGCAGTGGACTGAGATAGGCTGATGATGATGACGATGAATTTATTATGACATTTTTATAATTTCAACTTTTATAATTTTATGATTTTATCTATGCTGTCGAATTAGGACACCTGTTATGATAGATATACTCTAAATAATAATAAATAAATAAAATAAAAAATAAACGGAAGTCTGTCATAAGTCTCTAGATTAAGCGTAATTAATCTGTGAATGTTGTGAGTGATGCCGAAAATAATATTGAGAAATACATTACTCCTAATTATTAATGTTTTTACTATATATCCTCGCCAGGTCCCTTACATAGTATCTCAGGGGAAGGCAGTAAGTACAGCGTATCAAATACCGATATTTCCACAGACCTGGCATGCTTTTTCGGCGTTTTCCATTTTTTTTAAAATTAATTTATTTCTCAGTTGATAAACAATGGATGCCGACAAAGTAACCAAGGATACAATTAAATAAATATAAGATGAGCAAGGAGGGTTTCTAAGGGCGTTTGTTTTTTTATTAAAAGCGATAAACGCCTTTTATTATGCTCGCTGAATCACATCACTCCGAATATGTCGCATAGGTACGCGCACTCGCTCCGTCGCCCGCGCGCCTATTCCAATTTCATGTGCCAGATTGTATTATTTAAAATTCATAAACACACTTCTTACTTTGTTATATTATGATGACTTTAAGTTTTAAGATATATAAAGATTTCTATGACTTATGATTACTAAATTGAAAACTATCCGAAATCAGTAAAGACATGAAGTCGGTAACGGTTGATGCAATATTTTATTTATCTTTGTAAAATAACGTAACATGTTTAAGACAAACGAACGTAACTTAATACGAAATTACTGCGGTAGCCGAATGTTGTACAAAACGTGTTCTGTGTCGCACACAAAGAAGTTGTGGCACCGTGACCGCATATCTCGTTTGTGAGAGACTTGTTTATACGGCAATTGGCTTCGCAATGAACTGGTATTCCAGCGGAGAACAAGTTCCCGGCAAAGGCGTTCCCGACTCGAGTTACAAATTGAGGCATTGCGCTGTAAACTTGCACATAATCATACACAAGGTACCGTAGGTAAGTTTTAAACTAAGCACGAGCGCTGAAAGTTCATCCAAGTCGAGTCTGATAGTAATTCACTTTGGGATTGCGGTCAAGATACAAATGAGCAGTGTACACAGAGGTACACTCGATACGCTGCCCACGTTCCAGTTCTTACCAAATAATATTTCGCTAGATTTTTATTAAAGCCGTACAACCGTAATAACTATCGTGTAATATTGTTAAAGCTGTACAATTTACGGGCGGTGTTTTCGTTAATAATGACTAGTAAACGACCGGAAAATGAGCATTAAATATGCTATCGAGATTTTAAAACAGCCGCGTGAATTGGGAACGAACACGGATCGTTAATCTTTCGCTTTTGTAAATCGTGCAAATGAACAATAATCGGAGCCGACAGACGCAAGGAGCGCCTCTAAAACATTCATACTCGTACAGGTTTATCAAAATCCAATAATACCTTTTGAATATTCCGCGACTCATCCAGCGAAAAGCTAATCCGCTGAATAATGGGGTTATAGATATCAATGCTGAAGCAGGCATGGCGAAAAAACATGCCTATTGTTCGACGCCGGAGAACTTTTATTATTAATAACGGTTTGCAAATAATAAATCTAGGTATTGGACGATTGTATGAATGCTTTCAGGTCCATATGTTTCGCGATTAGCTGGTATAGACTTTAAAACATTATCACATAATATTGACACTGTGTGAGACATCATTATAAATTTTGTCTCTTCGTGGCAATAATAAGTATTATTTTGTTTGTCTTATAGATAAAAAAACAATTTATTTAATAAAATTTTACCACTGAGTTACATCGTTCTGAAGAAAGGCCTGAAATCATAAATGGGTAAAATTAATCTAGCAATTTATGGCATTCATTTATATTATAACAGAACAGCAATGATTACATCATTAAGTCAGGTACCTTACGGGGTAGACAGACAGCATCGAGTGCCAAATATATAGATCTGACGTGCTTCTTTACATTAAATTTGTGACTGTGACTGTTACTTCTCTAATAATGTACTGAACAAAAATACAGAAAAACCACTTAGCATACTAAACAGTAAAACATAACTTCGTCAGTGTCGCCAGGGGATAAACGTGTGCATGTGAACAATGTAAACCGTTTTAGTTAAACTCGTTTTACACAACAGAAAAATACTAACTAATTTAACAATGCAAAACTAAACGCGAACTGCAGCAGAACAGGTAACGGACATCCGATTTGTTGTTCTGTTTCATTATTTTGTGTATTTAGAGCACAGTCGTGGAAAATTTCCGGAAGTATTTTCGTAGAAACTTTCCGCTAATACATTTTAAAGTGAACGCAGATTCTTATAACTCAGATTCTTACAATGACTACAACATGACCTTTATTGAGTGTATGTATATACCTAATAATGAATAAACGAATTTGAATATAACGTATTTGGGTATTTATGAGTACATTAGACTATATTAGTTCAATAGTCCAATGGTGTTTTTATACACTATAATAGAGTTCCCTATCAACATTTTTAATTTCACTAAAACTTTTTAGTATTGTCTCTTTTCGTAATATAAAATTTTGTGTCTAATGAATAATAGGAAATCAATAAAGTAATATACATATAATGTGTTTATTATCAGCCAGTTTGTGGAATAAACAGTAATTAATACTTCACATATAATAGTTCATTGGTGCGGATGGTTGTTTAATAATTGTTCATAACCTTCTGGTTTTTATCTATATTACAAATTAATCATCATCGTCATCATGGAAAACCTTCGAATGGTTCCATTACACTCGGAGATTCTCTCAGAATGACGACGGCTAAGACTTTCGTCTGCCACGCTGGCTATTTGGGGGTTGACAGACTACATTTTTAGAGAAATTTATTGAAAAATGATGGTCTGTTAATGTTGCTATATATACATATGTGCCAGTTTTATAATTATCTTGTAGATTTGTAACTTCGGCTTGGTTCAGTTAAATTTAATGGCCAACATTGCTTCACGTAACCAATTATATGCGATATGCCAACGCGACGACGTTATAAATGCATCCCACAAGTACGTTATTAGCAATTTGATTATATTATGTAGATCCGAACCTCTCAGTTGCTTAATTTGGTTGCTTTCGATGCAAAATTCATTAGTTCATTAATATATCTAGTGTATATAATATTATACATAACTGATTTATATATTAAATATACGAAATGTACTTCACAGACTTTAGTTTCTATAGATTTGTCGTAGATATTAATCTCGTTTCGAGAATTGTTCGAGAATTGTGGGAAATACGTACAAACTTATAGCGAAATTATCCTGACCGAAACTTGTAATTAATATCTATAAAGCAAACCGCCAAGGTTTAGAAATACACCCTAATGAATAACAATACAGATATAACGAAAATAGATCTTAAATGTCTCAGTTACCAAAGCTGTTACGCTTCGCATTATATTCGTAGTTTTGTTAAGTAGTTGTTCTATAAACTTGTACAGTAATTATTAGCTGGATTATTTAGACCTGCCCGTAGAATAAAGCTCCATAAGAACATGTTCTTATGGATCTTTATTCTACGGGCAGGTCGATTTAGTTTTTCGTTACATACACACAGACATTTACGTACGTAAGACATAAATGAATGTTTCAGTCTTATTACAAAAATACAGGAATATTTGCACTTAAAATGGTTAGGTTAAAGGATACAAATTAAAATATAAAATCGCAAAAATTCTGAGGAGCAATATAAAGTCCCAACATTTCATTCTATGTATAGTCCGTGCATAATTAAACCACAAAAACCATAGCTTTCGCGAGATCCAATATCGTTTTGAACAAAATTATGGACACTCCTCTTGTTGAATTGCGGAAGTTGTAGGTAGTAAACTGTATGAGGAATTTTTACGATAGCATTTTTGAATAACTGATGTTTCGTATCCAAACATGTGTCTCTACTTACTTGGTGAAACACGGTGATTGTTTACTAACGATTTTCCATGGTCCTCTGATAGGATTACTCTCAATTTTATTATACCGTCAGACTAAGCTCCTTACGAGGTAAGCAGAAAGTACCGATTGCTAAATATTCTCTTCCTTCGAGACCTGACGTGATTCTTTAACATCCATCAGTCTCTTTTTTCTGTCTTCGTAAATACATATACCAGTATATTGTCACATTTTATAGGTTAGGTAAAAAGTCCTGAATGTCGTGCTACTTCTATATTTATAATTTCAACGTCTTCATAATTCGGTTTAGTTTACCGAACGGGTTTAATAGCTTTAGTCTAAGAGATAATAGCTTTAATCTGAAGAGATGTGCGACGGTGCCTATAGTTGTGCCTCGTCAAACAGCGGCCCGCGCTGGGCGTGCTTTGTAGCTTATGTCGAGATATCGACTTCAATATGACACTACATCAGAGGTATGAGGGCTTTCATCAAGAGAATCTGGGCACAACTACAAAAAAAGCATATTTGTACAATACATTTCTTATAGTGAATGAAATATAATAGTTATCTACTTATATTCGATCACTTATAATATGTCTTACTGAGTAATGTAAAAGTCTTTGTAAAACTGTCAAGAAGTCATATACGAAATAAATCAAAATATGTAAATACGAAGTCATACAAAATATATCAATTAACAATACATTTATGTAGTTTAAAAATTTTTTTTTTTAAGTTTCAGAAATAAAACTTTTTGCTGTATTCACAAGTACAATACAACATTTTTTCGCGTAACGTAATTGCGCGTATTTACATCATTATCTCAATTCTCGGTACGACGCTCCAGTGGAATATCTCTAATGACAAACTCTTCTGAAGTACGAAAGTATGCCGAGCTCGTTATAAACGACCCCTTGGTATATAAATGCATTGCGGTGAATACGAAACTTAGGCGTTTATAGACAAAATGAAATTCACGTGATAGATATTTGCTTGTATTAACAGATAAAACAGCTATTGATAAGCAAACTATGATCTTCACCCTTCTTATTATGACAGATGACTCGCGTCCAACAATGAAATTATATATGTACGTAACATCACGCCTGTAATGTCTGGTGCTAATGCTCTAGTGTTGGAGAAAGGTGGGCGGCGCAATGCAATTATTTATGTTAATTCTAATCTGATAAAATACACGACCACTTCGTGTGGTGATATTTATTGCAGTTAGTAAGTAAATAAATGAAGTGAGGATGTCAATCCAACGATAAGACGTGAAATGGAACCTCAGACAACGTGAATATCAATGTACGGGCTCGTAGAAAAGGGCTGATGTTGATGGTAACGTTAATCCATCGATTTACATAAGTATTGAAATATTGAGTTTGCCTGTGGTAAGACATAATTACTGCGATATTTCTTCCGAATATGGGTCTCAAGATATGTTTGTCGCATTATATTTATACTTTTATACTAATAGCATCGACATGTTTATTTTATAAGAGTCACAGTTTTAATACCTGGAGTGATTTGTGTTTCTATCCTAAAAACGGTTTATTTTTAAGATCCCATATTGATATTTCTTATGCACATCTTCTTTTATACTCATCAAACCAAAAACAGTAGGTAGGGTCGTTGAAAGTGAAGTTTACAATGGCGCTTATTCTCCTAATTATTTTAATTAATTCGCTTGTTATCCGTTCATTATTTCTTCTGGTGTTGCACATGTCCTCAGCTGTCCATGTGGTCTTTTGGTCTATTTGTGAGCAGCTCCAAATAAATATATACATACATGAGCATACGCATACGCTTTCTTTATATAATAGGTATTACAATATTGTAATACCTATTATATTGCGTGTATATACCTATTTGTGTGTTTATATATAATATACACACAAATACATATATGGTATCTTATGTACTGGTAATTAAGCATAATTCTGAACCAATTTTTACAAGTCCTGTGTTAAAATATACATATACACAATATAAAAATATAAGGAAACGATATAATACTCGTAATGTCAATAGCGTCCTTATGCAGTATTTAACAATATTAACATATAATAAGAAAATATTTTTAGCCAATCTTTGTTAAATGTGCCATATATCCTTCGATTTATTTATTATACGATTAGTAGAATGAATTACGCTGGCAACGGATTTTCGCCAAAACGGCGATACACGGTTGTTTCACATAAATAGTACGTGGCCGGTAGTTGTTTGTAAGAAAGCGGATGCAAACAACCGGCGCTGGCGGGGGCCATTACTTAAATATCTTTTGCTGAATACAGCGGAATTATTCAACCATGGATTTCAGGTGTAAAAACTTATACGAAAAACTTTGTGATACTTTTTAAGGTGTAAATGCGACTTAATGACATACGATTTATTATATAACAACTATTTATACTGGAAAACTTACTTAAAAGTCATGAAAAAGTTTCCATAATGATGTTTACCGCATATGTGTTGTTTGTACACTCGTGATTTTATATAAACTACTTGCACAAATAAAGTAACTTACCGTCAGAAGACGTGACGGCACTGCTAATTACAAATAATAAGATAGCCGATAAACTCGACGCAACTCTGAGCCAGTTCATATTGTTTAAAGTGTTCAGCCAATCGACATGGTAATTTGACAAACTTTTTCGTCTATTGCGGGCATGTCAACAAAAGTGTTGTCATGAGTTTGCCGTTACGGCAACGAAGTTCGCTCATTGATTCGCCGGGTCGGCGTAGGAATCGGTTCGATTAAATATTCATTGGGCGGTTGTGGGCCGAGCGGGCGGCGAAATCGTGGTCGCGGCCGTGGCTCGTGGCGCGAGCGCGGAGCGGCGGGGCGCGTGGCTGCGGCCTCGGGGCGCTCCGACTGTACACTGCTACGGATCCACGCCGCTTTGTCTACGAGACTCCGAGAGTTCTACGCTCGCGGCGCTTGCGTAGCCCCGCCTCGCGCTCGGATGAAAGGACGGAACATTGCCAGTATTTGTAACAGTTTGCGTCAAATTGATATAAATGGAGACGGTTTTAATAAAGTGTAATTGACTTTTGCCGACTTTGCGTCGCATTAATTTCGGCCACGCTAAGACGCCTCGGGCAGGTGCGCCGTTAAATACCACCGGAGCGACTTTGCTTTTTGCTATGAATAATCTCGAATTTAAATGAATGTTAATTATGACGAGATTTTAAGTTAAGTAGGTATCTTGAAGATTAACGTAAAGTTACAAATTTTATAGATCTTTTACTTTTGAAAGCTTTATAAATGTTGAAATAAGGAATTTTTTGTTCAAGATGGTCGGAGTTTCTCAATATTTTTATCTTCTTTTCCGAGAGTAACAAATGAGCAAGTAGCCGTCATAAATTACCACTGTTGCTCATGGGTGTCTATGCCTCGAATAGGACTATGCAGATAGGACTGTTAGTGGCAATTAGTTAGTATAAGGTGTTGATCAGAATATTAGTTCATGTTCATAGTTACAACTATTTAGGCATAAATATTTATTGAATAAATCATACATACATATATTACAAGGCGACAAATAAATTCTATGTGTTTCAACAGAAGTCTCAATGAACTGTTCATGTTAGAGACATAAAGTCAATTAAATCTTTAAACTATTTTACGTAGCTAGCACACACACGCATGTCTAATAAACAATATTCATTACCTGACAAAACTTAGTCGTAACATGAAAATAATCTTCATATTCAAATGGTCAAGCTTAGATATGTATTATTCAAACATAAAGTAAGTTATGCATAAACATTGTGCTCAATAAGGTTTTGCAGTTTCTTTGATCGCGACAAGCTGCTCGATTGACAAACAACGCTTAAAAGTTGTTAGCTGAGTAACACTAATTAATACAGTTCTGTAGTTGTTTTGTTTGTGCTAGTAAGATAAATAGTGTGACAGACAGATACATACAATACGCAGTAGAAACGGTAACAACCAGTTTCTGTTCTTCTCTAATGATATTTGATATTGAGTCAATGATTTTCTTCACTAATCTGACTGTCTAATACACTGTTCTATTGTTACTATATATAAGTTCATTCTACGAAATAAAGCAATAAATTATAGATTTATATAATTTATAAATACTAACGATTAATAATAATAATAATCGACCCATTAACATTCCACTGTTGGAATATGGGTCTCCTCCCATATTGAGAGGACTAAGGCCGTAGTCCGCCACGCTGGCCAAGTGCGGGTTGGTGGACCTCAAACACCTTAGAATTTTTTTTTAAATTATAAATTTTAAGGTGTGCAGGTTTCTTCACGATGTTTTCCTTCACCGTTAACAAGTGATATTTAAACTTCAAAACGCACTTTTGTAAAGAGGTGCGCGCCATGGATTTGAACCCAGCACCTCCGGACCGAGAAGCTGAATTCATCACCACTAGGCTATCACTGCTTTTACTAACGATTAACTATTTTAAAATATTGTAATCTGGTTACTATATCTAAACATGCACTTTATTCATGGACTACTTTTTTATGGCGTGCTATCTCAGAGTGGACAATAACTAAATTTTGTAATATTTACATTTGTATGTACAAATAAAGATTTGGATTTGATTTAAATCAATACCATAACTAATAAAAACGTATGTTCATGATCAAAGATAAGAGCTAGTGTATACGTATGTAGATACTTTCATAGAACTATTTATTTATTTATATTTAATTTCAAGTCTCTAGCTTTATAAGAATGCACTTTTCTTTGTTGAGTGATATATGTACATGTTTTGCATATGCAGGGATTTTTAACAACGCATTGTATTAAGAGACTCTGTGATGAAGTTTAGAAATGTATTATTTAATTATTTAATAACTCGATCATTGCCCAATGTGTCATTTATGAACTTTTGTTTTAACTTGAACGCACTTCACTTTTTGTTGGCACTGGTAACAAAATGTTTAAGATTTTTCATTGGTTTCGTTCATTTTATTGTAAAGTAGTAGCGAATGGGCACATGCGTGAGTAAAGCGTTTATTATACAACGTATGCACCTGTCCGCAATCTTAAATAGGAGCGATCTTTGATTTGTGACCAGTGACAAATAACGTTGCTAAGAGCTGAAGAACAAGTAACCTAGTCTGCACAACCGTCAGTCTGTAAGAATGAATGTAAACGAGTTAGTACTTCTGCAACTAAAGTTTGAATTTGATATCGACTAGCCCGGGGTTCAGTGGTTATTAAACCCGATTTCTGTACCAGAGGTCGCGGGTACGATTCCCACCAAAAAAAAAAAATTGTGATGAGCACATCTACTTCTTACGTAAGTATTACGTTTTTGATACGACGGTTTTAATAATAGAAATATCCTGGTACACACAAAGGAATATGATGGAATGATAATCAGTAAATATCACATAAAAGGCAATATTTGGCAATAGCTAAGTTATTGCCGAGAGGTGCGCGTAATCAATATAAACAGCATTTACGAATATGATATTATGCCACAAATGCTGTATATGTTTATAATAATAATGTTTGTATAAAAAAGGCCTGTATGACCGTCTCTTTCATTGAGTGGTTGAAAGCGCGACTGCTGATCGAGAGGTCCTGGGTTAATCCTCCAGTTGGGTAAATTTGTTTTTTTTTTAACTTACATTTTCTAGTAGTGGCTTAGTCTGGACCTGTGTCCAGTGACGGGTAAAATCCTCATTACCTATTTCATGGTAATGAGCATTTTGCCGGTTACTAAAATGTAACGGGTGAAACGTGGGAGTATACTACACTCCTCCGCCTATTCCTATTCCTCCTATCCTATTCTACATCATAGGCCACATCGTTGCTTTCCATCAGGCAAGTCTGTGGCCAAAAGCTAGCCTACTGAGTATATAAAAAAAAAAAAAAATTATAGGCGTTAACGGATAGTGTTTGTTTAGCGGATAGCGTAACACCAAAAAAATCGGTTAGGTTTTAGAATTGTAGATAACACTTTTCGAGTATTGCTATACAATTACTACAAGCAAGTGTTTCTTAGGTTTGAGTCAGTAACAGCTCAGAGGTTTTGTTGAATGTCGCAATTCATACTTCATATCACATAGTCATTTTTCTTGATTCCCTGCATATTGTGTAACCAAACTATTTTTACCATAGCCAAAAGAAAAGAGTGTCTACAACTTTTTAATTTAATAGTGTAATTTAGGTACGTATTTCATACGAAAAAAAAGTATGCGTTTTTATTTTGTTTTAATTACAAATTTTTGAACTGGTAATTCATGGGAATGTACTACACTTCTCTGTTTACCTCTTAGGGGATTACAGGATTATTGGACTATTTACTGTTTTCAAAGCATACATATTTGATTAATAGCTAAAATGTAGGTTTCAGTTGGGAAGTCTGTATGGTGACGTTGTTAGAAATATAGAGAGTTACAAACTTAGTATTAATGAGATGCTGGTAACTAAAGTAGTTCGTGATAGTCATTGAGAGGGTTGGAATCAATACGCGGCTACAGAAGGCACATTCAGACACGACACGTTAATTAATAGATACAGTGCTAACGAGATTAATAAGATTTACGTGGATATCAGCACCCGACAGTCACATAAACGGGACTCAATCAATGAATACTCGTATAGACATAGCTAGCATGTGCTTAGCTATGTTGATAACAACCAATCTGCTTTGGATATTGTATCCTAAATACGCCTCCAACGCCTATTTTAAAATCATTATTTTGGAATCATTAAAATCTTTATATAAAACGAATATTTTAATTCCCGCCCAAATTATTAAGGAGTATAAAAGATATACGATAAACGAATTTTTATACATGTTATATGATAGTAATAAAATATAAGTAAATTTGTTTCAAAACGACGACAAAGACATGAAATGTATTCTCTGTAACGTGCTAATATCTGATGACACTATTGCCTGTATTTTACAATCGTGACTGCCCGATACCGTGAAGGTAGAGATTTACACGGGACCGTACTCTTGAGGTAAATAATGTGATGGTCTGCATTTGCCTTTCCCGTTTACCGCACCCGACATTTACAGATTTCTAACGGCGTTGTTTAACATCGATATCACACAACAAAGATACAATGTTGTAGAGTTGCACGTTCATTTTGTTTTAATCAAAATTAATGATAGTTCGGGTCTTTCACGATCTGTGTGGTTTATTTCCCACACAGTTCTATTTTATTTGTGTTATATTAAAATGGATGCATCTTAAAATATAATTTATAATGACACGTAACAACAAAAGAAATTTGTGCACTGATATTAGATATAAAGGGATCTAAGGAAAAAAATATAATACTTATCTACTTTGAAGGATTAATAGAGAAAACCTTGTCTATACAAGTAAACCTTTTGATTTGGACGTATTCGGTAATAATATTGTGATTTACGAAATAAATAGGGTTGGGAGACGATAAGCGCGGACAGAAAGCGGTTCGGTTATACAGGGGATTCGTCGCGACTAAGCTCGCGAACCCTTTTTTTCGTCTTCG
>DWJK01001855.1:0-15874 GCA_018248815.1 Croniades pieria auraria
ATGTATGTATATTAATTATAAGCAACGTTCATTATGTCTACGCCATCAGAAAATGAAAAAACACATTTTATAACGTATTTATTTATCTTTGTTATTTACTTATGTTCATTTTGTTGTAGTTTTCCTTCTGCTAGTTATCTCTTCCGGTTCTATATATTAATATCGGAGATAAAGCTTGTGAATAACGCTATCAGTAGCTATCGGTTCATAAAGTTTCATTATAATTAGAAGTTTGACTTTCCACAAGACTTAGTGTAACCAATAAACAGGTTGTGTTTACGTGGCACGGCAAGTAGGAAGTCCGATAAATGAAGTTATTTGAAATCAATACTCCATATTTCAGTCCAAAATGGACCAATACAAGCTTTATAATTAAAAATTACAATCCTTTCTGTATTATCATCACCAATTTCCACTATTAGACCCTAGTGGAACTGTTGTAGCCCATAATCAACCATGCTGACCTATTGACTACTGACACTACTGAGAAGTCTAAAATGACATTTTATCTTTAAACTACATATACATAAGTCTGTACGTCATAAATTCATGTGAGGACTGCGATACGTACCTCTGACACTTGGGCTCGGAGTCTGAAATAGAAAACAATTTGATTACTTCATCGGTAGTTTAATAACATATAGAAAAGGTACTTTATAAGCACTACCTAGATTCTACATATAAGCAAAAATCTGTAATAAGACAAGACAACAGCTGCTTCATAATTTTTAACACAAACAAATTTCATATAATGGTTTTAGGCCGCATACGTTTTGTTCTCGCTAATTACTTTGTCTCGAAATGGTCGTTGTTATGCAGTAGATATTAATCATATATGAATTGGTATTAACAGGTATATTGTTGCTCCTTTATAGGACTGTGGGAAGGTCCGTATACGGGTAGCTATGATTATTTAAGAATACAATCCGACCTTAGCAGATTTGATTTTAATTGCATTTTGTATTCACAAGAATAACGTTAAAGTAAATTGTATTTTGCTTTGTATAGATGTTTTAGTATTGTAATATTATAGCGTCTCTCTATTTGTTTATTGTAATATACCCACTTTCCAATGAACTAGGACTACATACCATCACACCTGTATTTCCCGGAATATAATGTATGTAATAGTCCGACCGATTTCGGCCATGGCGTCTGCTTTATTTCCGATTCCTTTGATGTGCTCTCATGTGGCTTATGTAGCCGATCTTTTTCTTGAAGATTATCGCACACTGCGGGCATGTGAGCTCATTATTCACATAATTATAAGTAATATCCGCAGATGGATGGGATTTTAAATTGTCGCGCTTGGAATCCAGCTACAAGCTCCTCTGAATCTCAAAACCGAAGACTCGCTTCTTAATGAGGGTTTTCCAATCAGTTCGGCTGGCAGCCTGCTGCTCCCAATTTGAAGTCGCTATAGAACACTACTTCATATATCGTTTCAGCACGTCTTTATATGTGAGGTGTTGTCCGCCATGTTTACGCCTGCCTTCCTCAATTTCTGAATAAAAAATGCACTTTGCGATTCTCTGCTGACACATGTCCACACCACCGAAGTTGTCGCTGCATCAGATAAGCTTCCATGCCACCCCCATTGGTTCTTTGCAGCACTTCGGTGTTCCGCACGCGGTCAGACTACCGGATTTTAAGAATTTTTCGTAGACATCGAAGGTGGAAACGGTCGAGCATACCGATGTGGCGACGGTACACAGTCCATGTTTCGGCAGAATACAGGATGTTAGGCAGCACGATTGCCATATAAATCGATATCTTCGTAGCCAGTTTCAGGTCGTGGGAACAGAAGATCTTCGAATCTAACCTACCAAAAGCTACAGATGCTGCACCAATTCGCAGCTTACATCTTCATCAAGGTCGTACTTTGATGTTAACGTGTTCCCCAGGTAGCGAAACTTCTCGACCTGCTTCAGCTCGTTCTTGGTGACTTTAATGGTCAGTGCCTTGTGACCATGAAAGTGTAACCACATGACTTCTGTCTTTTTGACACTAATCTTCAGGCTGAATTTACAACAAGACTCAGAAAAGTCAGACATAAGCCGTTGCAGGCCTTCTGAAGGTTCCGCTACAAGGCACAAGTCATCCGCATACATGATCTCGGTTATAATTGCGTAGGAGACTTTAGTGCGGGCCTTCAACTTGGCTAAGTTGAAAAGGTAGTCATTAGTACGAAAAATAATTCGGATGCCCTCAGATGTAGTCTGCAAAACGTCCCGGACTACGTCTGCAAAGTACAACGCGAACAGTGTAGGTGCAATAACGCACCCTTGCTACACCCCACAAGTTACGGGAAAGAAATCTGACTGTTCGTCATTGACAGCCACACAACTCATCGTATCGTCGTGCAGAAGTCTTAGGAGTCTCACAATTTTTTCAGTGTATCCTAATTCCGCAGCACTGTCCAGAGTGCTTCTCGAGGTACGCCACCCAATGCCTTCTCAAGGTCAACGAAGCAGAGGTACATATTACAGCTTTGCTTTCTGCTTTTCTCTTGCAGCTGACGCAAGGAGAAGATGTTTTGACACGTACATCCCCGGAATAGGAGGAATGTAGTGTAGTAAAATTTAGATTCAATAGTTAAGTTATACGTCTAACGATAGAATAGCGTGCATTGCCAAATCTATTACTAGAAGTAACTTAGAAAATATGTATATTTTTTATGACTTCATCTTTATATCACATTTTATTTGTTGGTTTTTTGATAAAAACAATGTTCAAAACAACAACGTCTTAAGCTTTGTCTAATAAAACACAATATTATGGTCATCACTATTTTCACAGTTAGCAACGCATGTATAGCAACTATTAAGAAATCTGCTCTTCTTCCAGCTGGTCTATTTGGCTGGCCTGTTCATCCAGTTGTTTGCGATCTTGACTGCTGAACTTAGGTTGCGGGTTCCATTCCCACCCGAATCATATTTTTGTGATGAGCAAGAGCAATGTCTTCCCTGTGTAGGTTCGAATTTGTCTACATAAATAACAGGAGTTATTTACAAGTAATTATTTAGAAAAAAGATTTTGGTAATTTACAAACTTACTCGTATATACTTTTGTTTTGTTTAATTATGATAACACAGTCTCTGTTTAATTGAGCATCAGACCGCCTTGTTTGAAATAATCCGTAAATATATCGTTATATTTAACGTAAATGATAACAGACGAAGCTACAATGAGACATCATCACTGCAATTGCCGGAATAATTATACACGCCGTAAGCCGAACCGCTAAATAGGCCGTTATAATATTTAGTAACGTTTACCGTTAAACGAGTAGACTTATCTCGTCTGACGGAATGTCCCTTCACCCTGTCAAAACGGAAAAACCAAATATATTATTACAAGTTTTCAAATGACTCACAAGACATTTGCAGGTGCATCAGGTATATTTTTATGCTTCACGTATGAAATGAATGGACTGCAGTTACGTAATTGTGGTCCAAGTTAAAAGCGTATGCTCAAAAATATTAGTATTCTACAATAATGGGATTAATACGTAAATATTTATAAAAGTACCAACTCACGTCTATTCCATGATGCGACGTATAACGTAGATGGTGAATCGCGAGTGTACTACAATCCTCTGCCTATCTTTTCGTGGCAATAAAGGCGTGATGGTGTGTTACGTGTTATAAATAAGTCGATATCCATCTATCAATTAATATTTGAAGCTCGATCGGACATAACTTCTCAATTGTTGTGTGTATATCTGTTCTTGTAAAGGTTTTCATCGGTTTTTAATACGCTTTTATTATTACTACCTGATTTACTCTAATGCTTTGTTCATAACGAGTACATGTAATAAACTTTAAATTTTCGTAGAATTTACTATCAGTGTTTAAAATTTTGTTTTAAAACTTAATTTTGTTTACGATTAAGTTAGGTTTTTTTCATGAAGTAAGTTTAACTAAGTAACTTTCTGTCATTTTTAATTTTTAACATTGTCTTACAAAGTATCATGTGTAGTGAAGTTCACGTAAAATGACTTGTCGATTTGTAATACCATTCCATTTTGGGATCTCCAAGTATTTGTTGATGAATCAATATGCACTTTAGTTTAATAGATCTTAAAAGTTACATTGGTTAAATATTTCACATTACCTTTCATATTCTCAACGTAACAGGTTTACTTGACAGATTTGAATTATAACGCGTCATATTAACAGGTGATAATTATTAAAATGGCACAAATATCTGTTGAGATGTTTGTGCCCTTTTCATAATTTCTTACTTACACGTATGTTTTGGACTGTTAGAAGGACGGTCATATCCCGCTTAAACGTATGCTTTGGGCTAGTGGAAGGACGGCTAACAAGTACTCCGTCATCACATAGATCAGGTTGTCGGTATGCGGGTCGTTGCACTGTCGCGTTTGGCAATACGCGACATTTCGCTTTAACGGTAGGTGGTTCGTATTTACGCATTTTAATTGGTGAAGACCTAGAATCTAGATTGTGGCTTTATTACAAAACTGTTAGCGCGATTACAGACTATCCTATCCGATAACTGTTGTCGATGCGCATATTGCGTGCGAACTTTGTGTTGTGTTGCATATTTTGTATCTGGTATATTGGGCGGTTCTATTACGTATACTTGATATATTTAATGCTTGTATGGCGAATTGCCAAATATACATTAAACTGTTATGTTTAATATAAACTCTTTTGTTGTATGTCAAACATTCAAATTTGAATGCTACGCCTATTCTTACGGTGTGTTTAAATATCGTTATTGCAGTGCAAGACTGGTGTCGTTTATTGTCCGTTTTATTGCCGTGTGTTTTTATACGGATAATGCGCAAGCACTCTTACGATTATACCTATCTTTGCGACAATTTTCGTTCCCTTAAATGGTGTAATAAATGCTCGGATGTCGTACCGCTTTGATTTTTAGTTAACGATGCGAATATGTTATTTTTAATGGCGCCGCGTTTACCAGTTGTATGGAAATAGTTTTGTATGTTGTCTTAGCGATTTACTAACAAACCAGCCGTTTTAGATTTATACGTATTTCTAAACGATGTAAACACACACAAAGCAACATGTCTATTGAATAAAATATTACTGAACAATACTACTATCGAATTGCTACAGAAAAAAACAGAACAGAAACGTCTTGAATGTGTCTAACAGTATAAATATATTTTTAGAGCTTAAAGCTTCCAAGTGACTTTTTTTTCACTCTCTCATATATTTTATGAGACTCAACCGCGTGTTACAAAACAAAACCCATGTGGCCTTTTAAAGCTTTTTCCTACTGCTTTTTGTAATAAAAAGCTCTCAATCTCTTCGGCTTCTTCAACAATATCTTCGGCTCCTCACGAAACCAATCAACGCGCGATAAACGACCGCTAATAAATATACATACATACAGAGATACATACGTATTATGTATATACGTAGATTGTACAAGAGTATGAAATCACACCTTGATACATATTTTTTGTTAAGTCCAAAAATATTGGGAATGTATTTTTAAGCTCTATAAACAGTTTATTTCGCTCATTATGATACTTTTAACTTTTATTTGTCTTATTTAAAGTTTTGATATACTGAAAATATAAATGGCAGGCACTGCAGACAGATGCTGGATGCGACAAGCCGAGGACACGGGATTGGGGGATCATTGGGGGATCCCCCCAAATGTATGTCCAGCAGTGGACTAAGATAGGTTGATGACGAAAAATACTGAAAATCAGTAAAACGTATGTTTTACAATGTACCTAATTATTAAGTAACTCTTTCATGACCGATCTTCGGTTATAACTTTGTTGAATTTGAGACTGGATACGTACCGTTTCTAAACTTTAATAATGTGATCACGCCAAATCTCTTACGAAGTAGGTAAATAGCAACGTTTGGCAAATACCTCTATTCTTACAGTTGTGAAGGATTCCTTGCACATTCATTATTCAACAATATAATGCGTTTTACACTAGCAAATTTTGTTTAATACTCATTTATCATATTTTAAAATTAAAAATGCAGTTTCACATTAAACTTATTGCATTTTTCACCAATGACTAGATTATTTACTTCTATAAAACTGAGACAATTTAAGTTTAAAAGCATTATTATACTATATCGGAGTCCGCTCACGAACTCAATCAACGCTCGACACAGATAAATAAAGGTAACGTTAAATTAAAATAAGAATAAAACTTCATTGCATAAAGACGAAGCATTTCTTGCTACCGACACGAGAATTGTTTAATGTTAAACGTGTTCATTATAACTATCCATATGTGATATTTGATAACGTTATTTCTAATGATAATACACGTTAAGCACTGAACAAGGTAATAAAATGACGTAACGAACAGATTTAATAACGCTTGTAACGTTGACGTAACGCGAGGTGTCGCTTTGAGGCGTTAATAACGTTAAATTATGGGTGGAATCGTGTTTACGTAATAACGGCAGTTTTAGAAAGCTAAAGAATTGTTTTAAAAATTGTTTCATTATTTTACAATTTTATTGTAAATTTTTCATTAAAATTGAGAAATTTTTCAGTTAAATGACAATTTTATATAAGAATTTTTTGCTGTCACAAGATATAAATGTATCTGCGTGACGGAATTAGACAAACTCGATAAAATGTAATGTAGTGAAAATGATTAAAGAGAATAAATTAATCCATTGATCAGAATCGATTTTCTAATAGATTAACGAAATACCTATCGAATGCTCCAATGACAAAAACAAATTCATACACGGCAGCGGCTTTTAAAGCAAAAAAATGCTTTACAAGTTGGTAAGACAAAAGAGCATTTCAGCTTGTAAGTCAGATACTAATGGAGACGCCGCAATCAAGCGGACAGATCTCCGCTCGAAGCAATTAAAGCACACGGAATGCTTAGCGGTCAGCCGCCGGACGATCAACTTAATCACCTCGATTTAACACTTTTCTACGAGATAAGTGGCTTGTTACGGTTGTATCTATAGATAGGTTTTTTATTTAAAAATAATAACTCACATCGTCGAATGAAGATTTTGGCGATAAGCGCTTAACTGGTCCGATTGGTCTTATGTCGGTGAAAAGAGAACCTCAGCTCTGGATACCTCACGATCAGAAGGAAGCTTTCTCGAATACTTTATTAGTAAGGTTTCTTAAATATGAACCCTATAGCTTAAGGGTTTTTTGGATCTATTTGCAATAATGAAACCATGAAAATTCATTTCCATTTCAGCCAATTCAGTGTTCAGCTCAAGTTACAAATTCGCTTCGTACTAAAACAGATTTCTGCTGTCGTAAACACCGGCATCATAAGAATAAGCAGTTTATATGTATTTTAATTATAGAACACAAATTCCAATTCATATTTAAAAAAACAAATTTAGTAAACATTTTTCCTTAACAGTTTCAGTGCAAATGGGCTAAAATGTTTCCTTAAAGCAGTAGCAACTCTTCGTTATCTGTGTCAACAATTTTGGCATTTTACGACTCTACACTGAACCGAGAGAGTTGCGAACTTCTCGGCAGCTAACGCAGAAAACAAGTACAATGTATTGGTGTTTAAATTTAAAAGCAAATTAGTTATAAAAATGTAAGTTTATACTGGGTATAGGAAGAGAAGTAATCGCTTAAATTGTGTTCTGATCTGATTATAGACGTATTATGACAAGGAGCGGTTCAACATCTTCAGGAGGTCATAGATACTAGAGCAGAAATAAATTGGACATATTTACGTTATTCCACCACCCACAAAAGTCATAAAAAATGTATACGTAAATGCGAAGAAGACACGTGTTGGTACATTTGCATAGGAATTTATTTTCTTTTAATTATTTGAATCCGCATGTGGAGGGGTGGATGTTTTCTGCCGCACCGGGCAGTACATACGTTAAGGTATACAGAGTACTTGTAAATTTTTGGCATATGCTATTATTTTTGTGTCCTCCTTACACACCTGACGTGTTGATAATACAATCATAGCTAAATTATTTTAAGTTTTCGTTAAGAATTTACAAGCGCCACAACATCCTGATAAGTGCAGCATTTAATATTATTGAGCAATCGACACTCCGTTTACACAGCGTAATCAATCGATCTGCAATTATTTATTATTAGTGTGCGCCATAAATTATTTCCACATGTTCATAATATGTGGGTCAATCAGAATTTAATGTTACTGTATCAATCATGCGCAGTCGTTTTAGCTACGTGTTTATGTATTTACGGATATTAAATAATAGTCTTGATAATTTAAATGTTACTGTAGGACAACACGTCAGGTTTATAGCTTCACAATTATAAGGTATTTAGTATTTTCTGTCTATTTCGTGAGGGTCTGGCTTGATGATATAATGATAACAGTAATAAAATTACCTATTTGTAAGTTAATATTGAACTAAACATATACTAATGTTATAAATACGAAAAAATCTCTCCATTGGCCTGTCTCTTAGGTTTAATTAATTAATTACATTTATTTTTTGACATATTATTTAATTATTTTTAAAATGGAAAAAATATTTAAAAATATAGTCGTCTAATATTTTACTTACGCTCAACGAAGCGGTCGGGTAAAGATTACGAATGTAGATGACAACAATAGTGTGTAATAATAATTCGTACAAATCTCTTGATAAATTATTTATCATTATTAGTATACACACATATATGTGTATTTCAAATGAGACAGGTATATTTATTGATACCTATATATTATCGCTTTAGAAATATACAGAAAAAAATATTTTTATGCTTTAAGAATACATTTTGGTGTTAAGTTCATTATACATTCCAAATTTACGGCTCTACACTTGAATTGATTTTGCTTTAAACCAAGACAAGAATTCTGTACGGTTACCACAATGTTAAACTCTATTTGAAAGCTTCTCAAAATTTTATGTCAATTACCTAAAGGGAATCTTAGAACTGCTCAGGAAAGCCTAGCTTATTCATGAAACAATGTTGAGAGATCTGGAAGTGTCTACGCCACGCTGCTACACCGCGCATATTTTTGCAATTTTCATATTATTTTATAAAAGTAGCAAACTATTATTATGTTGAGGTCATATGCGCTCAATATAGAATATGATGAACAAAATGAACCGCTCTTTTCTTAGTACGTCAAACATTAAAATATGTTATTTAAACTTGAACATAATGTGTACTAGATATGTGGTTGTGACCATCATCAGAAATATGAAATGAAACCCTGTTCTTTTATTTTTTACCTAAGATATACACGTATATCATACATTTATTAAAGTAATACAAACTATTAACAGAGTAACCACTGCCTTTAATATGCAGATACTATCAAGAAGACCATACTTTAAATACAATTTATTTCAAACAATTTCCGAAAGTTCACAGTTTTTCCGTTTTAATAAATAACTAGCTAATTATATAATATACTTAATTACCTAAAATGGTAGCGGCAACCGTCAATCAGTAATCTCTATTAAACCATAATAGAGGCTAATGCGAAAGATAGATTAGTGTTGTTACTTTATAATGTTATTACGGGTCATGAATCAATGTTAAATCGTTCATAGATGATAGATAACGTTAAAAAGTGTTCTGCTAATAACCGATTAGATGAGGCTTTTTATAAACAATATATTGTTAAATTACGATATATTGTGCAAGGAAGGGCTGAATTTGTTGTTTATTACACATGTATCCATTAGACCCCAAACAAAACTGCTTTCCAATGCTTCAGAGAGGTATTTTGCAATTAGTAACGGTTAAGAAAAGTAAAATCGTAAGTAACACACTTGTCTAAGCTTCCAGCGGAGACTCAATAATTATTTCTTGGTAAAACATAGACAGCTGTCAGTTAAATGTTTCATGTAATAACACATTAATTTTTCGTTATTATGAAGATATTGTGTAAAAAGATATGGACACACAACTACAGATTTGTTGGACTTCTTAAAACCATAAAGCATTTTATCTACAGTTATAACGTTGTAAAATTTTAGAGGCACATTTTCTTGACTTCTTAAAATAGCGAAATAAGAAGTAAGGTGATAATAACAGCTTAAGGATAGTTCCGGTCCTATTCAAATTCGTCTAAGTAAATTACAACGCTAATTTAAACAAGGTTTGGCAAGTAGTGTCTCCGTAGAGTTATTCTCTTCGATATTTATGTATACTTAAAAATCTATTGGAGTTTTATGTTAGTGAGTGTATAAACACAATTTTAAAATGTAAATAGGGAACACAGTCCAACGGTGATGCATGGATTGCAATTCATTAGGTAACAACGGATGACGGGGATTAAAGGATACGTTGGAAGGAAGGAACTGCGCAATGGGAACGAGCGTGGGCAATAGACAATGGCCCAATTGCGTCGATCTCGGCCCCCTATTGTTGACGGACGAGATTATTGTGCACTTGGATTAGGTAGTTTTGGTTCTTGACAGTTTTATACCTTACGTCGACTTCTATTTACTTGTTAATGATAATTGATGAATATTTGTAAAAGTGCGGTTTAAATGGAAAATAATTAGGTATATACATATTTATAAACAAAGGAAACTTCTTAATGAATTGCAGATGAAATGTATAGAAAAATTCGTTATGTGTTTAAAAAAAAAGTTACATTGTAAAAGTGCGACGGTTAATAGAAAGTAAATATGTACAAGCAAATAAATACACGCATAAATATGTGAATGTTAATGATAACAAGTAATACTATATTGTTATGTTGAAGTATTTTTGTATTTACTACCAACGTCTTAAAACTTCAGTTGATCATTTGTACATAAAAAAATACAATAACAAACTTCAACCTTAAAAAAAACCAACGATAATGAGCTATTATCACTTGAAGATCGAGTATTTAAAACGTGCAACGAGTCAATGGTATTCAACGAGACAAATTTGTTGGGATGTAAATTACCTTCAAGTGGCATAGGAGAAAACACGCAGCGCAAACTTCCTAATTGCTACAATAAATTCGTTCGCGCTAACGTACCAGTATAGTCCGTAGTGAATGAATCCAATATGGCTAATAGCACTTTACCAGCTGGTCGTCGTGTGAACAGACGGACCGCTCCTTCTATTATGCAACAGATCTAGTCAGATAATAACTGCATACGGTAATAAACATGCATGTCAACCGATTGAAATGACACCGCTTTCTACAAGGAAATTTCTCGACTCTTATTGAAAATACCGGAACGTACCGCGATCCATCATGTCAGTGTAAGTGGACGTCACTGCACAAGGAACAGGAATATTTCGTTGCATATTTGTAACATGTGTATTGCTGGTAGTGCGAATTGTGATTATCATGCTGATATACGATTTTATTGCTTTATCTCGGTGAATAGTCTGAATTGTATCGGGAAGTTTCTGGAATGAATAACAGATTTATGATCATTCAGAAGGTATATTTTGTATACAATCACCCGACAAATATTTAAAAAAAATTATAAAACGTAATAAAAGTAAGCAATGCAGGTAAATCTACATAAAATTCAACAACTGTATGTTATTCCTATTTTATTGTTATATTTTGAATAGATGACCATCAAATGAATTGAGGTTACAATTATAACACAAGCCTTATTTCCTGTAAACGTAATCAATATTGCACTGTAATAAACAAACGTAACGTCACGTCTCTAATCCCCGAAGAGGTAAGCAGAGGAGTGTAGTACAGTCCCACGTTTTACCAGTTACGTTTAAGTCCGGTGGGAATAGGTGGTGAGCCTATTACCACACACCGGGCATAGATGCAAACTTTAGAGTCACTACTAGAAATTCCAAATTAGAAAAATCCAATAGTACCCGACCCTGGATTTGAACTCAGGACCTGAAGATCGGCAGTCGCACTTGCAACCACTCAACCAAAGAGACAGTCAACAACTACAATGAACAAAGGCGCAGTAAACTAATTAAAATAATTTCAACATTGCATTTAAAATATTGATTTATATAATATTCCTTGCAGCATACTTAGGTCAGTTGGAAATCGAAACAGTTGAAAGTAACACATGTAACATCACGTCTATAATCTCCGGAGGCAGGCAGAGTAGTGTAAAACACTACAATACTCGCACGTTTTAACAATTAAATAATACATCACATTATGTGATGGGCCCATATAAAATAATGGTATAGGATCAAAATGTGGGAGTCGCGGTTTAATAATAAGCGTGACACTGCTCGCACTGCCCTCGTGAAGCCGTGGACGCACTCCTATTATGATATTGTTGGTTTTGCGACACTCGATTAGCGACACAAACATAACGAATCATACGAGTAACGGAACAATGCATACGAGTTGCTTCTAAAAATTGACAGTTCTTTTAGCTAAGAATTGTTATGTGGCAGACACGATATTTTAGTTTTGTACAACTGATCTACATTTTTGTATCTTTTTGGTTGTTATAATATTATATCGATTATATCTAAACAGTAGACTGATTTTATTCATAAGTGCTTCGTTTCGTATCCATTAAACTTTTCCAAGAAAGGTTTTCATTGGCTAAACTTGTATCCAGAAAAAAACATTAAGGCAAAATAAATTTTCCTTGTACAAATGTATAGAGTAAAACTGTTCATATATAATAATATGAATTATACATTAAAGTAGAGAACCACCTAGAAATATAATGGCACACGTGATATGTAGAGACGTAGAACTTAGAACTGGATCTAGACGTAATCCCGGATTGTAATGACGAGAGATAACCGCTCTATATCCTGTGATTTTAATTGGTGTTTGTCAGAAGACGAGTTCTGTACAGCGTTGTGTAACAAATAAACGGCTGTTTTATATGATGAGGAAGTTTCATGTAATTTTAAAACTCTAACGCAAATAACATTTCTAATATGTTATAAAGAACTCTACAATGTGAATATCATATATTAGTACTTTATTACTAAAAGAGTTTAAGTTGTTAGTTCCCAAGACACTCCGAAAAGGGTTGCCACCATTTGGACATTTGTAACCTACTTACCAGGTCTCGAAGAAAACTAAAATATCATCCATCATCCTTGGTTGGTGCTGCGCCTGAGATGTAGCTTTGAGAGAAAGGGCTATTTCGGCCTATGCCCTTTGCGACCTATGCTCTTTGCCATTTGAATCAATCGCTTTTTCCAGGTAATAAAATTATTGGTTGGGAGCTATACATTTTCCTTGGCTGTTATGTTATCGCTTCGTTTGAATACTATATACATACCTACATATATATTATTTTTTATGAATCTATAATACTTTTATTGCTAGGTAAACATATATTCTTTGTAATTGTATGATTCAGTATATCGCTAGCCAATGCCAGTTTTCAAGATACCTATGAATCTCGGTCGTCCCGCCAACACTTACAATATAAATATAGTACTAGTATTCGAAGGCAGCTACTTTAAATATATAAAGACATGAAAATAATAACTATTATACCTAAATAGATCACGATGTCTGTACGCAAAGCAGCACGACACCCAATTAAGGGTGGTAAAGGAGCAAATTTTTCACCGCAACCCAACCCTATTTGGTCAAGTGTTCGTCAAAGCGCACTCTTAAACCGCACTCATACAAACGCCGATCAAGTGCGGATTCTACACTCGCCGTCACTTTATAAGGCGCCGCTGTTTAAATTAGCAACGGCAATTGTGCTATACAACCCTGGCGACTGCTATCTCCGTTTCACTACCCGCTGGTAGGAAACGTTAGTTTTTATATCCACTAATCCAATTCATTCAAAATCTATACTAACATGTCTAAAGTATCTAAAACATTTTTAGAAACTGGAAAACAATGTACCTTATATAACGCATAAAAGTGTGTTTTACTGTACGTACAGTTGTAATAATCACTCGCTTTTATACTCCCGCTAATTTTATCAGGTTGTTAACGCGTGTTTGTTCGTTTTAAATAGTTTGCTGCGGAGGTGTGAGGGTGCTATGACGCGCCGTACGTTACTACCCTTAATAGATTGTTCGGTAGTGCGGCTGAATGACGACCTATTAACTGTTAAATATCACGGCCCAAAGCTGTTATTTGTTGACACTGTGTGTATTATGTTCGTTTCCAACTGACTTTCTTAGGTGGATGTCTCTGTCAATTTAATCCAATCGAGATTCTTATGTGGAGCTGAAAAAAATGAGCCAGGTTTTTATAGTTCTGGCACGACGTACATTTTCTTTTATGTTAAAAAAATAGCAAACGTACGGCAGTCACAGATAACGGCTAATAACCCGTGGATACTTCCAATGCTCCTTGATAAGAACTATAGATTTAATCCATTCAGCATAAATTGTTAACAACGTAAGTTAAGTGGTTTTAATTGAGAGTAAATTTGCTAGAATGAGAGTGTTACTGTGCATTAAGCCCGTTAGTATAAGTAGGTATTAGTGTCATTAATATCGTTTAGTACCCGTCTCATTAGAAGACTCTCATACATGCGTTACTATAATAATTCGTAGGACTGAGTCATTTGTCTTTAGTACACACCCATATGTGCAACCTGATGAGATTCTAACCATTCAATTATGAATATTTGTAACAATATTAATAGACTTTATTGCCTCCTAAACAGTATCAGATACAAACCTAAAATTCACAATACGATTGGCGGTCGGAAAAGAAGACGATGCGGAATATAATGCCGATTAGTCCAATTTTCAGTCGTCCCTTTATTCTCTATGATGTCCGTTATGATAATTTTGAATATTGTAAAAGCGGGGCGAGGTAGACAGCCAAACATAAAATCGTCTTAATCTTTTATACATACTCTTTATTATGCACGTAAATATACGAGTAAATAAATGTGAAAAGAAATATTTTTTGAATAATATAATTTTTTTTTTTTTTTTTTTTTAATCGACCCACTAACATTCCACTGTTGGAATATGAGTCTCCTCCCATATTGAGAGGGTTCTTTATTTATTAGGGTTATTTCTTTGGTTCGAGTATATCGAATGGCGCCATATAGTGTGTGAAAATGTGCGTTTTAAGATTAACAATCACTCGGAGTGATGTTGAAAGAACCATCTTGAGAAAACTCGCATTTCTAAGAGTTCTCTAAGTTTGCCATTAGCATTTGCCCCGCAAAGCAGATGTCTTTCTTAAGTATTCTTATTCTGAGATCCGTGTCCAATAGTGAAACGATAAAAAGATTGATAGCGACGGCTTCATAAAGTAAACACGAAGTAAAATGTATAAGAAGACATTCTGGAACGTTTCGTAAGTTCATTGGGTTATAAATTGTCAATGTGATACTCCCATAATGTTGTGATTCATCGACCCGTGGGCCTCCATCTCGTCATTGTTCACCTGCCAAACGCCGCGTCGATACCTCAATAGGGGTCAACTATAAGGAAAATAGTTGGTGCTCCCCCAATTCCAAGGAATATCTGGCCTGAGTAGTTCCAGAATTGCTTTGAAACGAGGGAGCATGTTATATGTTATTTTATTCCATCGCCTCTATTTTATCTGTGGAATGATTATTATAAGTAATTGTACGAGATAACAGTTTAGGATGGGAATGTCTTAATAGTATCTGTGTCTTATTATTGTTTAAAGTCCATCAACTCAGATCCGAGGGCCAACCGTAACTGTCTAACTGGTCGGAAATATAGGGATATGGGACATGCTAATTTATATTGTACTTTAAGAACACAAGTGATACATTAAATGCCGAAAGAAGGGTAATGTATTACCTATATATATACATGTGTACATGTGGTAAGTTACATAAGAATTACATTATGGTAAAATATATAATAATAATAATAATCGACCCATTAACATTCCACTGTTGGAATATGGGTATCCTCTCATATTGAGAGGGTTAAGACCTTAGAAATTTTTTTTTTTAATTTCTTAGGTGTGCAGGTTTCCTCGCGATGTTTTTCTTCACCGTTAGCAAGTGATATTTAAATTTAAAAC
>DWJK01001856.1:0-15870 GCA_018248815.1 Croniades pieria auraria
GTATGAATGAATGTATGAATGAATGTATGAATGAATGTATGAATGAATGTATGAATGAATGTATGAATGAATGTATGAATGAATGTATGCATGACTGTATGAATGAATGTATGAATGAATATAAGAATGAATGTGTGAATGAATATATGAATGAATGTATGAATGAATGTACGAATGAATGTATGAATGAATGTATGTATACGTTGTCATAAATGTATTTGTAGCTTCACAGCTCTACTTGGATATACAATAATATTTTATACATATTATGTTATGGCTGCTTATGGTGTGAAATAAAGAGTAAATAAAATACATGAATAAATAAGAACTTGGACGAAACTAGATTACCGCTGAGTCAGTAGTGTCCGAAATGAAGAGAGTGACGAATGTAGGGGAAAGACGTCGGGTCTGCAAGGATAGAGATATTTGACTCTTTGTTCACTCTGCCCACCCTATAGGAAACCTGGCGTGGTGAAATAATAAGAATAATTTTAGTATTAGCGACTATCGATTTTAACATTGGTTTTGCTACAGTACAATGAATTTCATACGTGTATATCTAATAGTAAACTGTTAATGTTAACGTGAAACTATTCGGAGATACCCGAGTGCAGCACGGGAAGGCTGGAGACGATCATTGAATTAACCTTCCGTTCAAATTTGAAAGCGTTCAAAATGTTTGACGTAAGCTGGGTTTGAACCTGTGGCCTTTTGCCGTTCTGCACCGTACATACTAGCGACTTCCGTTGCCATATGCACATTCTTACTAAGCATATAACAGTATATACATATGTATATATTCTTAATGTCCTTTTAGTAAATAGGAAAAAATAAAATAAATAGTAATTTTCTTACAATTAATTTATTCGTTAGTAAAATCTTTAATATTTTTAAAGACAACAAATCTCCTTACAATAAACAACAAACGTGAATTAAAGAAGCAGAAATTTAATCACGTTCACGGTCAACAATGCATGCACTGACCGCATCCAATATTAACTGTATGTTTAATTTAACCCTGCAATACGTAAGTATATTAGAGATACGTACGATTTTAATAACCAACCTACTTATTACTAAGTTAGCTAAAAAAATAATGCAATATGTTGTTTGAAACCTGACAAGAGACACTACTATTTTCTCTTTTACCCAGTCCAACATCTCTTTCTTTTTCAATCACTTGAGATATTGGAGAGATGAGTCAATCCTTTGAATTATAGTATTTAAATTATAGAACCAATGCGTCCTTACCCTATCTTGATATTTGTCTCGATGTGAATGACCTCAAGCATCAGTCGGTTTTATACAATGTAGAGGTCAAAGGGCGTAAGCTTCGCGCCAACCAGACTTTGAAGGTAGGGGTCGGCCCTCACCTCTCCACACTTGTAACACAATCCATAGTATTGATTCCCTCTGCAACTGTTTGATATATTGAAGGAGAAAGGCGAAGTTCATATAATGTAAGCCTATCTATATTGTGTTTTATTATTTCCCCAGACTAATGTTATTTAATGAGTATACAGAGATATTCATGTACGTTTAATTTATTAGAAATGGTCCCAAAAAAGGATACTGAATTTTAATCGATAGGCATGTCATAAATCGTGGCTTAGAACATCATAATGTAAATCAAAATGAAACGTAACATCACGCCTGTAATCCCCTAAGAGGTACATAGAGGAATGTAGTACATTTCCACGTTTCACCAGTTACGTTTATGTTACGTTGGTCCCATAGAATAGGTGGTGGTCCCATACACCAGGTACAGATTCAGACTCCGAGTCACTACTAGAAATTCTAAATTACAAAAATCCAATAGTACCCGTCCCGGGATTTGAACCCAGGACCTCCCGATCGGCAGTCGCGCTTGTGACCTCTAGATGAAGGAGGCAGCCTTATATAGCAATTATATAGAACATATCACAAAAAATAATATTATCTACAAACAATGCCGTGAACATTGAAAAGTAATTAAAATGTGATATTTGTAACTGGATAAGTATTTCATATAATTCATAAATGGACTTAATATATTTTATCATAAGTATACTAACACAGTACAAAAAAATCAGTGTAATAAATTCTAAAATATTTTTTTACTTTGCCATATGTTCTCGTTTAATTTTTATTGTACAAAAAATCGACTGTCTACGCTTTTTCGATTGACATTTACGAGTTAAAAATATCGAACTACGACAGTTCATACGCGTTCGATCAGGAAATGAACAGTTTTCAGCAAACGGCTACCTTTCCAAAATACGATAAAACCTTGTATGACAAACTACATAGCCTACATGACAATATTGTCACAAATATATCACATTCACATAAACAATATGAGCAATATGTATATCATGACATAATTAATAATAGCAATGATAACTCTATTTTAGACAATGTGAACAAAGGTGCAAGTAGTATAATTGAACGCTCATAGAATAAATATCATAAACACTGACATACATAGGTATAATCAAATCCAACGAAAAAACCCCTGAAATCAAAGCATTTAGAATATCACGTGTGAAGCAGTAACTTATTAAATATCTAAATATGAAGTCAGTTTTCCAACTCCAAATATTCTAACTCAAAAGGACCCTTAGTGTGGCCTATGCGCCTCTCACTGACCCAAACGATAATTTGTCGCTACTTTACGTAAGAAATCTCAAAGCCGATAACGAACATTTGACATCCGGCCTGCATTTTTCTTCACTACATTTGTAACGTAAATGTGACCAAATCTAATAGCATATTAGGAAAAAAAGAGCTTTCAACTGACACATTATTTGTGATACTTCATCTTGCCGCTTATTACCGTGAGATTGAAGATTCGAGTCTCGGCGTAGGATATATTTAAGTAACGGATTTATTAAACACACTTATCTTAATTGGGCTTGGTATTTATTTATTTTTCTCTGTATTTATTATATTTGTACGATTATAAATATATTATGGTTTCTGTTAGTATGTAAAGAGGACCCTTACGGTGTTTTTAATTCTTTTTTATTTGAAAGCAAACAATATTCATTTACGTAATAATAGAGCGAATATAAGTACAAAAATCAGCGGTGATTCCAGTAAAAGACGCGGTACGACAGACATGCATATGACGTACACACGATGGTCATTCTTAATTATGTAGGAAAAGAAATGAATACATACAAAACCGCAAATAGAGCACAGTATTTACATTGTATTTAGTAATCTCACATATGATCGCTAAGTAGCCGCTATATTTGGTGTCAATTGGGTTATTCAATATTGTATTAACTAGAACGAAACTGCGACACTCTATACCGTCTCTACATACTCATAACGCATGCGTAATGTCGACTCTACGTGCATTTTCTCATGTCCTAATTAAATGTACACCAAAAACTCAATTACGATGTTAAGTTCTTTCGTATTTTTATTACGCATTTTTCTAAAGATTTTCTTAAACAACACTCTATAAAATTCCCTATCGACTTTAGTTATTTACTATTGTGGAACAAGCGACATCAGACATCAACAAAAATTAAATAAATGCATATTATATCAATTAGAAGTTCCCATTAATTCCATGTACTCAATTCATAATTACAATGTGATCGAATGTGGCGATATTTTAAGACATACCGTTCAGTAATCAGTAAGAAGTTTTTTTGGAAACAGTACTACTAACATCATGAATTTACATTGTATGCTGCGGCTCTATTAATTGGTAGTATTAAGATTTCCATACAAAATAAAATGCACATTTTTTTCTTTCCAAATAATAAACACAGTATTTCCTTTCAAATATATGAGTTCACTACGCAATACATTTTATTCATACCTACGTGAATTTAAAATAGTTGTACTTATAAATTAATTTAACAATGTTCCTTTCTAAAAACAAAAATTCTAAAACTACACGCACGCAGTTTTTAACCTTGACATTTGGTATAAAAAAAAACGAAACCAAAGAAAATGTCCTACGTACCTATTCCGTTGTAATACTGCCTACGCACCACGTAGCTCTGTGCATTACAACATGAACGTAAACTTCCAAATAGTGTTAATAAAATGCGAATCGAATGGAAATATCATCCTCATTTACGGAAATTATAATTTGTGGACACATGATTTCAACTTTACTTCGATATGAGCAACTTGACCTATAGAAATTGTTACTACAGAAAAAAGAAGAATGAAGTAAATATTTTTTAACCTAAAAACCATTGTTTTAATGTTTAAAGGTAAATTATCAACTGCGGATATATCATTACGATTATTGTTATTATTACTACTATTATTACGATTATCAGATGAAAATACTTTTTTAATATCAAACTACTAGTTTTTGTATTCCGACTTTTGTATCAAAACAACAATAACTGATAGGCTTTGTATACCCATGTTTTATAACGTTTTACATTTGCCGCGTATCGAAAGTTACCAAGGTTAAACATTAAGTTTTCTTTTTACTACGAATCATATCCAAATAACATATAGTGTGCCAATTACAACACATTTCGATACTACGAGGAAAACTAGAAAAATCGACGCGATCTTAATTAATAACACTAAATTTAATTTTCTTTCTAAATGAAAATTAGAAAATGCGTGAGATAGAACGCTAATGTAAATAACAAATGGGTTACGGTGAGACTATTAAGAAAAATTGACGTTTAAAAAAATATCGTTCGAAATACGAAACGCACCGCGCGTCTCGCGTCTGTTTCCCGCCTGTCGACCGGCCGAATACGAAGGACTTGGCGCGCAGCAAGCTGATCCAGTATCTAGAGGGGCAGTGGCGAAAGTGCTTCCAAATAACCACCTATAAAAACACAACACACGAACGGAATAGCATCCAGTTCGAACCCTGACTCCACCACCGTTCAAGAGGCAAGATGAGAAAAACGGTGAGTTAGGCTCCAGCAAATTAAGTGTAGTGCAGTGCAAGTGACTTCAAAAAAGTGTAATCACAAGCGTCCAAGTGTGTCCCGTGCCGGAGTGTTTAGTGTTACAGATTATAATTACATGCTAATAATTCTTATACTATCTGTGATCGTTCTCAGACGGGATGTGACACACTTTTTTGAAGTCAACGCTATATTTATTACCTGTGCAATCCATCTTCATACCCTTTCATTTAAAACGTAGTGATGTCTAGTATCAATAAAATAGATTCGTTGGACCGTAAATCATTAGCAGAATAAAGAAATTAATGTTTCCTTTCAATCGATATATCCGGCTTACGAATTGCTTAAGACAATTTTTTTTTCTAGTATTTTAAAGCAATTATTATAAAAAAAACTTAATACAGATGATTATGTACGTAACAATTTCCAGTTACCAAATACATTACATTTTATTAAAGTAAAAATATTAATGCTACGACCAGAGTGTGTCTATAAATATTCATAACATTGACGACATGTACGAAACGACACCAGTAACCAACATAATATGATTATTTTAGATTAGTTAACCAAAGATTGTTGTTTAAAACATCGCTTTACATTCTCAAAGAATACTGATATAAAATTAAAAAAAAAAATGTTTTCTATCTTACGCAAAAAGTTCCTATCATTTTACGTTAATAAATACTATGCTCCTAAAATCGGATAAAGCAAAATCGTTGTGTGAATTGAATCATCCACATATACGTATAATATGGATATTAAATATTAACTCATCAGTTTTATATTTTACAAACGAATTTATCTTCACGTTAACGTGAGAATATCTCAAATCAATATACTTTATTTAAACCTTCTAACATTTTATTTGTACATATTTAAAAGAATTCAGTAAGGTAGTATCCTCGAATAATTCTTTGAAGAATAATGAACATAATCTTGCATTGAACGCAACAAATCACAATTAATTCTTAAAATAAAAATATGCTGGATATGGACACATTTAATACAATTATCTACTACTAATCCTTTTTTTTTAAAGATGTCCGTTTTATGGTCCTTTCTCGTATTACCAGGAATGTAGAGACTACTTACCTGAAGTAACTTTATGGAGTGTGTCGTTCCATTTTTGGAATTAGGAATTTATTTAATGTCTCTGCTCTAACCATTACTAAGTCGGATGGTGTTCAGAGGCCATTAACTTGCATATTATAGGTCGGTTGTATAGTGTAAAATTGTATTTACAGAAATTTGTTATATTGTATATCTATTCAATATTTGATCGTTACAATGTTATGTATATTTCAATAAATTCCTGGTCCTATTTTAAATAAAAACAGCTTTCGAAAAAACCATCGCGGAAAAATAGTCAAAATTATGTTACTACTGTAAAAGGCGATTTGTTTAGCTTAAATGTTAAGAAACTCAAGAAAATGTATTTGCATAGCCAACGCTTCGATCGGGTGTAACACATAAATATTCATTATATACATAAATTTTAATGCATTCTGCAGAAAGATTATAAGCGATATGCCGAGAGCTTAAGACTTATCGGTATTACGTCACAATAAGGCTTTTCTCTTAGTTTACATCAAAGACGGGTTATACGAGCATAGAAGAGGAAGTGTGCCTGAAAGTGTATATAACTTTTTTAACTGGCCAGTAATATAGATCGCCTATATATAAAAATTAAACTGTTTTAAAACGTGGTTGAGTTCTAATTAATCTAGATTCTGTTCGAATTCGAACTCTATGTAGAGACAAATATATTATCAAATATATTCGACATTATAATCATCATCATCATAACTAATTCTTTTTATCGTTATACTCTTGTCCGCGGATCTTCTGTCAGAAAGAGACCTGTTAATACCATTTTCTACATATTCTACAAAGTAGAATTTATCTTAAGTCAAATTTATCATTACTAATGTTGAAGATCAAAATATTTGTGCGTTAAAAGCGTGAAGGAACGCGTAAAGAGAAACGAGGAAGTGGGACCGTGAAATCGTATACCAAAGTTGCCGCTAATCGCGGTATAATACCAGTTAATTATATAATAGGAAATTGCGTGGATGAAGAGAAATAGGACCCTTACTGGCAGTGCCACTACACGCGGCATACATATGTTTCTCTCATTAGCAAATGACAGACATATGTATGAGTGTGTAATATGAACATTACGCATCCTATTATTAGACGAAGGACCGCGGGCCTCTAGGGATAGAGATGTTTGGCATTCGCTGCTTTCTGCCTACCCTGTAAAAGTCTTGGCGTGGTGATATAATGATAATTAACTTTCTTACAGTCATCGTAAATGGAGTCATAATCTCTATATGAACTATTTATAATACTTTAAATATATGGGTAATAATATCTTCAATTTCGCGACTTGTTATTCACCGGTGATGGAACGGTTCCCTAATAATCGAAGGTACTAGAACATTGCATAGAACTTAACTTCGATTCAGTTCCACTTACAGATCGTTAAGTAAATCATAGCTTAACCATGAATCCAGCAGGTATTATCACCCTCAGGTGCGTTTATATTGAAGCTTAGAAATCAGAAAACTCTTTAAATAGGGTATTATTTACCTTTAAATATCATAACACTATTTACAATTGAAAGTTTACATTTAAATTATTATAACACGAGAGAAAATTATGAACGTAAGGGATTTCAGGTCACATTATGACGTAGAGTCGACAAAAGGTTTTCTATATAAACGGATCGTCCAATAATAAGGATATGACGATATTTATTTCGAATTATTCCAGAAATGAAGGTGTTGTTAAGCGATTTGCGCCTTTCGAAACGTCTTATCATGCGTATTAATGAACGTGTTTTCCATGACGTTAGCCTCTTACTTACGTTTGAGTGACGCGTACTACATAAAAAACAGCAATTAAACTATAAAGTATAAATCTCAAAATATGTATATGTACATTATTGTGTCGTATTCTGTTTAGCGCTAGATCTGCAAGGATAAAGATATTGGACACTCTGTGTTCTCTACCTATCCCGTTAGAAACCTGACGTGATGATATAATAATAATATGTTTTGTTTCGCATATAATTTAAAGTGTCCTATGTATCGTTATATTAAATATTTAATATACTTTTACAGAAACAAATGGGATTAACATTTTTGCGCGTCAATCCCGACTTTAATGATTGTTTCCTTTTAGGACCCACGAATTGGAATCTCATTAAAACTGTGCAATGTTGACGCTCTGTGAAATATATTGACATAATATAACGGAGATTGAATTAAAGAAACTCAAAATTTGTAATAATTTACAGTTTTTTTTTGCTATATGTCACTAATTTGCTATGTTCTACTTATATAGTTTCAAAAGCGTATCGCTAGAATTGTTTTAAATTACAAATTCCTAATTAAAAAATTCGTTGAGCAATGTAACTATTGCGAAAGTCTTTGTATGATGCTATGATTAAATTTCTCACAATTTACCAAAAATTATACACTCTCGTCAGAATCGCGAAATAGGGTATAACGTAATTATTCCATTGAGATTAAATATTTCTGAATCGTGTGCCCGTACCAATTAAAACTGTATTTTGTAACTCAATGAAAACTACCGGGCGGTTGCGACATTGCTAATTTATCGGTATCCTGTCGGGTTATGATTGACACGAAACCGGTTAATCCGGTTTAAGATCGAAAGGCAATATCCAAAGGATGGTACTGTAGTGACGTGTATTGGAATGCTGATGCACTTTAATCGATAGAACTTGTGATTAAATAATTGGTGTTGACACAGTTTTAATTTGCATGTACATAGTTACTTAGAAACTCGTTTTGTAATACTATTTAGTTTCTCCCTGGATATTGTATTTTATTAAATTGTTCGTTTATTTAGCACTTCAGTTAACTTTTTCTTATTAGATAAAATGATGTTTTTTGTCGTACTGAATTGACATATGTATTTAAAAACCTAATTGTTAAAAATAAATAAATCCATCCATGTTTTTTCCATCAGAGTTTATAACATATACTGTGAGGTGACCAGATTTACTATTCCTAAGGCCTCTCTATAACGCTATCATTAGTTTGCATATGAAACACATACAAAACTGCTTCCACGTAAATGTCTCATCAAAGGAACTGACGCAACAATCTCCATTAAACCGTAATACTAAATCGACTGCACAAAACCCGAATGCATATATGTATGAATGGCTTGTGAGAATATCAAATACGTACAACGCCAGCCACAGCTGATCGCTGCGTTTGACATCTATATATAAAGAACTAAACATGATTCATAAAAATGACAACGTTACTATAAAATCTTCAATTCGATCAAAAAATAGAACATAAGTCACAAAAATATTAAAATTGCAATCTCAGTAAACAGTATTTAGTATTATCCCACAAGAATAATGATATAGTACTATTAAATCAAGTATATAATAAACCTATATAGGACGCACAACGCAAGCCGCATCCGTCAGCCGCTGGATGCAGTTAGGCAAGTAGCCGCGACCTGGTTTCTGTGGCGCAAGTTATCCCACGAGCCGCCCTACAGCCTCGTAAATTAGCAGAGACTTTTAAGTCAGATATCTGTAGGGAAATCGGTATCAGTTCCAAGTGGCAGTAGTTGTTGCTGTAAGAATCAGAAGGTGATATGATCAGAAGGTAAGCAATACAAAGAATGTTAATATCTACTATGATGTAGAATCAATAAAAATGGCAAAGTAGGATACAATGTTATTATGAGTTCGGTCTAAGATATTTTTTTTTGCGCCACTTAAAAAATCTTTTCGATACACATAAAATACAAAATAGATAAAATACAAACGATAGTATGTTTTCTCTACCAAATCATTTTCGAATATCCTTTCTAAAAGGATCAAAGGAATGAATTGTTGGAATTCTAAATCCAATAACAACATGGACGCCGGACTTAGCGCGGAACCTTGGTAGAAGATTGCGAAAGATAGGTAAATTTATCCCACGAGTCACCCGATAGCTGACCTCGATCACTGATTAGCACTATTTACTGTCAAACGGAGGTTTTTACGGAAGCATTCTAAATAGAGCTTGGAAAGTGAATGCTATTTGAGCCCTACTCTACATTATTGTTCAATTTTTTTACAGTCTTGTCTATTTCGATCTCACCCATTTATTTTGTTTCGATATTTTTTTTATATAAATGACATAGCGTACTATTTCAATCGCTTGAAATCGCACTCTACGTAGAGTCTCTTTTTCAGCATAAAATGCAATTAATTGTTAATTAAATATGGGCCACAACATGGTAAAAATTTTATTCTAACACATCCTTAATATTAGCAATCTCAGAACGGAAATTTAAATCTTGAAGTATACTCGTAACCTACAACCTTCGAACGCTGAAACACATTTATTATATACTTAAGACCCCAACTCTATATCGCGTGTTACCTAAACCCGTATGTGTTACGTTACAAACAATTTATAAGCAAGATTTAACGCTCCACTACAGAATACATTTTCACGTTACAACATTTCATGGTAATTATCGTAATTGACAAAAAAAATAATTTATTACAATCACTCGGGTAACGTTATATGTACATACACAAAAATGAAAATACGTAATAACACGTAACCGTTTATTACCTTTAAGTGATTCATAATCGTAAAAACATTAGTGTTACAGTATAATGATTTCGAACGTAATGTACGAGTATTGTAACGTAACAATTTTCGGAACAATACAAAATAAAGTTATTACAATATGTGTGGGACAATGAATACGAATAAACTGTAAAAAATATTTTCCATTCATTTGCTTAGTGTACCTAAATAACATAAATTATAAAAATGCCTAACTGACAGAGTAAATAGAGCAATTAAAATACAGTCGAAATTTGCTAGACACATAATATTATGCAAATGTAGAGTATAAAAATAATTATCAATATTAGAGATTCATGGAGTAACTTTTTTAAAGTGAACGAAATATCATTAGTAATAATTAAGTAGGACGTAACCTCTTATACAATATAGAATTAAATCCAACTGAGAATAGTTAACGTAAAGCTTAAACTCGTTTCCGAATTTCACCACGCGTCTCTACTTATTGCGTTAAATCCATTAAATTTTAAATCATGACCACGCGGAGTGTGAAATGACGTCACGAGATAACGCCTCTTGAATTACGAACGCTTTATTTTCACTTGATTTATTGACGCTATTTACAAAAACATGAAAGATGTTACGCGGTTTCATTTTCTTTTACTCATAAATGAATAACGAAGAAGTACGTTAGGTCTGTAAGGATAGAGGCAGTTGGCAATCGGTGCTCTCTGCTCATGGTGATAATAAAATAGTAATAAACAAAAGTATGGGAACAATGAATAGAGGTTGAATCTTTTTCGATGTCAATATCTCAAGATTTTTGCTTAGAAAGTAGCTGCATACAATTGCTTAAGGGAATCACTTTTAGTGATAATTGAGTCAAGTTCTTTTAGTGTTGTTCGGTTTACTCTTAACAATTTTGCTTTACTCCTAAAAGAATCAAATATGTTACTTAAAGTCAACATTATGTGGTCATAGTCTCGAGGTTTATGGAAGTACGTTCATTGTCAGTTTTCTTAATTAATGAAAACAGGTTAAAGTATTAATGGTTACAAATTGATTATGAAACTCGAAGAAAAATTCATCTTATACATATGTTAATATGTATATACATAAATTTGACTTTAATGGCCCGTAGTTAAATATTCAGTGGATGGCGAATATTCAGAGAAACCTTATATTAAACATTTTGTACATCGAATTTTTTTTTATTTTGAACACCTGAAGTGGATAATAAACGGTTAATGATTACAGTATAAGATCATTACCTTCAGTACTTTATTTGCATTGTTAAGTTACTGCTGATTCAATTAATTGGACATATCCAATATCAAATAGGACTGCAGTATGATTAGTCTATTCTAGTCTAGTCTAGTCTATTCTAGTATTATTCTGCGATCAAAATTAAGTTGACATGCTATGTATCACTTGACTTGGTCGTAAACAAAAGACATTTGCTCGTAATTACACACGTCCTGATTGCGCCATCTTGCGTAACATTTTTGCAACTGCACCGCATATTTACCGTGTAACCGGGGAATCAATACGGTTATTATCTAACCGTTTATTGACGTGACTGTGTGCAATATGTGTACTTGATAGAGAGCGTATTACGAAAAATTATGACGAGTCTGCGTTTCTGATCCAATGATTCTGCATGAATTGGTTGATTCTTCTATGGTTTGAAATCACGACGAAAGGTAGCCGTATTTGCGTCCCAAAAACCATTTATACATCACCAAACGTGTTTTAAAGGAAAGACATAAAGGTATTTACAGTCGAGCAAGATAACATTAAAAGACATATAATTGGTTATAAATTGATTTTTCCTAACGCATAGTTTCATAATATAAAGTCGTTAATATGTTTAAACCTCATCAAGTTTTATTTTCGTTTATCATGTAACAACAATGAGTTATGTGAGAGTTGTTAGCTACTCAAACATTACAAAATCGTGTAACAGTTATTTGTTATTAAATGCAAAATATGTAATCAACACATCACAAACCCATCTTACACTCATTATTGATTCAAATATATTCCGATGTTCCAATTCAACTTGTTCTAACCGAACTAAAACAGTTAGCCGTTTGATTGATGGCTTCTGTGTTACTTAACTAATTATAGTATGTACATGGGTAGCGTTTTCGTAACACAATAAACTGTTTCAAATGCCTAACTGATCGTAAATACGTTGTTATGAATACCAATAAGCTCATCCATTATTTAAATACATTTGAAGTTTATCAATTCGTGTCATCGATGTCATAAAATCGTACCTTTGAGAGAAGAACATTGAAATTGTTGCTGAAACTATTGTTGACAAGTATTGAATCCAATTGAGAATGTCGTTTATTGCCCACAGGCCTGTCTAGTTTTCCTGCTGATAGCAGCAGTAGCTGCCAGCGAGAAGAAGTCGACAGAGCAGAAAGCGGAGCCGCTGGAGAAGAAGCTTGACAAACGTGGTCTCCTAAACCTCGGATATGGATACGGCATCCACGGACTTGACGTCGGATACATCGGCCACGGACACGGTGTGGGTGGTGCTTACAACTTGATCGACGATGGCGCCTACAGCCACGGTGGATACGGCATCAATCTCGGAGGACACACCGACGTTACCAGAACCATCACTCTCGTTAAGGGTGTCCCATACGCCGTCCCCGTCGAGAAGCACATCCCCTACCCCGTTGAGAAGCCCGTGCCATACCCCGTGAAAGTGCCCGTGCCCCAGCCCTACGAGGTCGTCAAACACGTGCCCGTTCACGTGAAGGAGTACGTCAAAGTTCCCGTCCACGTGCCTGCTCCCTACCCCGTCGAGAAGAAGGTGCCCTACCCCGTACATGTTCCAGTCGACAGGCCTTACCCCGTTAAAGTACTGGTGCCCCAGCCCTACCCTGTTGAAAAGCATGTCCCATACCCCGTTAAGGTGCCAGTGCCCCAACCTTATCCCGTGGAGAAACACGTGCCATACCCCGTCGAAGTCAAGGTACCCGTACCCCAGCCCTACCCCGTCGTGAAACACGTCGGTGTCCCCGTCAGGGTGCCAGTCGATAGGCCTTACCCCGTGCACGTGCCTGCTCCTTACCCCGTAGAGAAACCCGTGCCAGTTGCTGTTCCCGTTGAGAAGCCTGTCGCCTACCCCGTACACGTGCCCGTTGATAGGCCTTACCCCGTACATGTAGAGAAGCCCTACCCCGTGCCCGTCAAGGTTCCCGTGCCAGAGCCATACCCCGTATACAAGCACATCCCCTATGAAGTCGAGAAGCACGTGCCCTACCCAGTCAAGGTTCCCGTCGACAGGCCCTACCCCGTGCACGTAGACAGGCCCGTGCCAGTCGCAGTCGAGAAGCCATACCCCGTGCCCGTGAAGGTCCCAGTTCTCGTCAGCGACCACCACGACCACCACGACAGCCATCTTAGCTACGGAGGCTCCTACTACGAACACTAGATTATAGTAGTTTAGTATTTTAGGGTTTCATTCCGTCAATACCTAAAGGTTATTTATATCTCGCCAACTCATGGCCGGGACACCAGCAAAATTTGATATTCATACTTTTCAAACCGTACATACTGTATATTTATACTGTCATTTTAAGATGTCATGTCATTTAAGTGTACAGACATATCTTCGTAGTGATATAAAGTTACCATTTTTAGGTTAAGGCGACTGTAAAATATGTGAAAATAAAAAAGGAATAATGTGAAAAATCTCGTCGTTTTTTTTTTCATATCATTTCGTTTCCTAGGAAATATTTTTTAAAGGTCAAGAAATAAATGAACGTGGAAATTGTCTAGTAGAATAGAGCGATCACAATCGTTGACCTTCACGCTAGTTCGTGCTGTGGTCGACGGCGTAATAAATATTTTGATCTGCACGAACAGTATCCAACGACTACGTAACAAAGCAACCAGTAAAACTATGGACTTGAGAATACGATTAAAAACAAAAATATATTTCCTTTGTTTGTTTAAACATTAAAGTTCTTCTTTTAAGTGTTGACGTTAAGTGTTTAAGTAAATACTCCATTTCTACAAAATAGATATAACTCAAAAACAAATACATAGAATCGAACAACTACTTACTAAGATGGCAAATAAAACTAAGTAATAAAAATTATATCCAGAATACAAATATAATCAGTAGATAAACATTAAGGAAGACATTTAATAACAAACATAACCTATTATTCATCAATACATATCAAATTCAAGTAAATATTTAGTTTAAAGTGGTTTAAACTTTTTATTAATAACGACTTAACAAAATACTACAACATATATAAATCCAACAGTAATTATATAAATAAAACATTAAGACATACATATTTCATTATTATAATTTATATATAAAACAAAAATATATAATAAGCAATAGATCTCATTAATCATATACATATAGACGCGACCTTATAAGACATGCGATATTGGACAAAGTACTGACACTTATATTACAGATTAGTCAAACTGATTATATGGCCATATAATATTCCGCTGAGAATGTAATTTGTCAAGAGTGAGGTGACATATCCAAACGCAGTAATATGGACACTTCGTTAATCATATGGCCTATTTATTGGCTAATAATATTGGATAATACTGCAATAATTCATTGATTAATATTCTTAATACGTAAGGAGATATTTATTACAAGACAGGCATTTATTACGTTTTGAGATGGATCTTTGATTGCCTGCTGAGTACTTTATTTAGTCAATCCAATAAAGGTTTACTTGTGGCTAGTATAATACATTAGGAAAGGGTGTACCATTTTGTAATATTTACCGACAGTTTAATAAAAAGAGAGCGACGAATGTGGAAGAACCACGTCAGGTCAGTTAGGGTAGACATATTTGGCACTCCGTGCTCACTGTCCTTCCCGAAAATAACCTGGCGTGCTGGTATAATAATCATTACATGATAGTAAAGTGATGAATGTGGAAACACCATGGCAGATCTGTTAGGATAGAAATATTTGGCACTCTATGCTCTCTGCCCACCCTGCCTGCCTTTATTGCTGATCAACAATAAACGCTTATGAGATATAAATATGGAAGAAGTGTGAAAAACATTTTAATAATGAAAGTTGTAAATAATAAATAAATAATAATAATAGTCGCCTCTCCACAGTCGCAGTGGTCAGCGACGGTATCCCGCGAACACCGAACCTCTACGTAACCTGGTTAAGGCTACCGCAGATTAGCAATATCGTTTACATAGAAATGGTTGTTGGGTTAGCATAACCGCTAGAGAAACTTTTCAATGTCATTGACTCGGACTATTTCGTATATTTGGAATGACGAGCTGCGAAAGGCTGCGGGCAGATGCTGGATGCGACAAGCCGAGGACAGGGCGCGATGGCGCTCATTGGGGGAGGCCTATGTCCAGCAGTGGAC
>DWJK01001857.1:0-15868 GCA_018248815.1 Croniades pieria auraria
GTGCTATACAAAATCGCGTAGCCAACTTGGGAAATATGGGCAGAAACCTCTTAGTGTCCCCTAAAAGGTTTCTTTGTCCAGCATTGGACTTAGACATGATGATGGTAATTATAATAATGATGAATCTGTAAACACATATTTAGACTACAAAGACGTGCACTGGTTCTCAAACCAAGCGGAGTATGTATTCACGGGAAGGTTACTGTAACTTAAGCTGCGTGACGAAAGTCACAGATTTTCTCAGAATACTAAGGTTTAATGTCACAATCCTATAGCGCCCTTGTTACGCCTTAGAGTACAATATAGTTGCATGCTATACTTTCCTTAGATTTTATAGCAAGTCATAGAAACTGAATGTTATAGGGGCTCGCCTGAGACTCGAACTCCAGGTCGTTGGCATCCCAAACCATTAGGCTATCACTGTTTGTGGAATATACATAATTCATAAAATCTGGTACTTAACGTGACTCTTCATATTTGTATCCATAATACTTGTTAAGAGCGATCCCAAAAGCTTCCTTTCAATTTGCCACGCGGCGCCCACGCACATCCTATAATGTCGAAATACGTTTCAAGCGTGACCTTTGTATTTGCGAAATCCAACCCTAATATCAGTATGAGATCCAATAAGAATATTAGGTTGTACTGTAACAGCGGATCCCTATTAGTGATTATCGCGGAGGACGACTCCGCCTACGCGATAATACAATAATTATACATAATGTTAGGTATGAAACATCAACTCACTACCTCCCGGGGGACGGAGCCAGAGAAAAGGACCTATTATGATGTCATAATAATATGTATTTCTATACCTTTTCTATATATGTTTTTATACTACTATGTATGCATCAAAATAAATTAATTTACCGACTTACTTTACAGGACAACTTTCTTATAAGAATTTTGCTTTTTGGATACGGATCTTTTCCAATGAATCAGAGAGGCCTGAAATTTAGCTGCTCCGTCTATTTAGAATGAAAAGTTTAAACTGAACTGAAACCGGCTGAAGAAAACAATAATGAGTCTAGAACTAGTCTCCGACGTATTGTCGTCTTGAAAGAAGACCTATTGCTGCTTCTGACATAAAAACACCATTTCATAGCACTTCGAAATTACTTCAGGAAGAAGCTCATTCCATATTACATTTTTACAACGTAGAAAAGAACAAAAGACTAATGTAAAATGTGTTCTCTAAAGTCCATGATTTTGGTAAATAGGACTATTTGTAGAATGTCCGTGGATGCGCACGCAAAAAACAATTATACGTATAACTAAATAAAGCGGTTGTGTTCGTATCATCATAAAACCAGCATACGTTTGCAATGAAAACGTAGAGCGCACGAAACACATTGTAAGCGTACTGTGTGATTTGTAAGAACAACTTTAATATTTAAGAATGGCCGCGCTGCGGGAGCAGCAAATTTGTAACGAGATAACTCGCGGGTTTACAGATGCGAGGACGTTAAAGAAATATACAGCGCAATAAAACTTGACGTTTCGACGTTGTCGAGTTTAAGATGTTTGAATTGCATAGCAGCGGTATTTTCAACATATTTTAAGCCTTATTCGTGTATGTACAAACCTGCATAGTATAGGTTTTATCGCATTGGACAGTACAGAACATGTGTACAGGCGACAATCACGAGTTGGTTTCCGGCACATGTCATCTGTAACCTACAACGAACAGGTCTGTAAAAATGTTAACACATATCTTGGATATTCTTAATGTTCCTATGTTAAAACTAAGACCAAAGAAGAGTCTTCTGTGCATGGTTCCACTCTAAACTTATCGACTGCCACTGAGGCACAGCAATAAGTTTCTTAATAGATGCGTCGTTAATACTAAAGCCGTGAGAAAATATATACATATTAAATAAATTCCACATAGTACTGACATACCTACAAAGCGTTCTATTATAATTGTCCCGCAGTCTGCACCGATCGTAGCAATACGACGGTAACACCGGCAATAAACGAAAACAATTGGCGGAAGAACAAAGAATTAATATATTATTTGCGGAGGATCTGCCGATCGGCCGGTGTTTGTCTTAGCGATATTGATCCAGCTATTCGTTCTGAGATATTGCCGCGTAATTGTTTGTTCCGATGATTATACTCGTAATATAAAGTACTCTTTGCAATAAAATAGTTCTTTTCGTTTGATTGTTATGCTAAGAAAATATTTTCTCTTCCTTTCACGAACGTTCCATGTTTTTTTTATTGATAATAACAATGTTTTTTTATCGTTACGTCCCTTTCTGTTAGATTTCAAATACGTTAAGGGAGAGTAAGGAAGACTGGCAGTAGCTAAAATATCATTTAAAACACTTAGCAATTTTTAGGTACATAAAATAACAAATGAAAATATAAGCACTCCTTCTACATGTTCTTCCAAAAACTACTGATCGTACCCAGTATCTCTTTATTTGACAAATTATTATTAACGCTTTATTTATATAAAGCTCTCGGGAACTTAGACCTTTGTAGAGCTAACGAACTGCTAAATGTGTAATCCTCATATCGCTACAGGTAAGGCACTGATGACATTATTAAAGTCTGCTATGCGTTAACTCGCTCTATGAAAAAGTTGGCTATTCGTACCTTTGCATATAGTATAGAACGTTCTAAATTTAAATTAAAAACTAGAACTTTCCGAAACAGTTTCATATCACATGTGCCTGACACGTAAGGAATTGATGGGAAATAGAGGGGAGAGAGGTGGTGTATCACATGAAAGCCGCTTAAATATTACACAATACATTTAACGCGATATCTCCACAGAAGCAATAATTTATCTTAACAAAACACTTTAGCCGGTTAAGATACGGGGCGACCGCACACTGCGTAAATCACTGCGACCACGCAACGGAGACGGCTCCAATACTTCTTACAGTTAACTTGGATAAAAGATAGTTTGAATATTATCAAGATGTCATTGTACTATCTGCCAACCCCAATTTAGCCAACGTGGCAGACTTTGGCCTTAACACTTGTCATTCGGAAAGGCTGCCCATGTCTAACAGTGGAACGATAAAGATTTATTTTAAGGACGACTATTATAATTACCATACAATCTACAAGAAATGTTTAAACATATTAAAGACGGATATTTTCGGAAAAGGACAAAAATTTAAAACTTCTGTTATATTACTTAATGTCCGTTATTTAATGTACATAGGATACTTAATGTACATAGGATACTTAATGTACATAGGTCATATGTTAAAATAAAATCGACACGAATGATTGTTCCATTGGTTTCATACACACTATGGAGTAGGCCGAGAGAAAAACACAAAAAAAAACGTAACAACATTCCATATGAACGAAACGTCGATCGTTACTAGTAGATAAATATTAATTTAAATAAAGAATGAACACGTGTTCATATTGTAATCGTATTGCTCGGAATTTATTTTCGTGTTAGGAATTAAAATATGGGAATTGGAAGTATAGAAATCAGTAATTCGAAACTTAATAAACCTCTGCAAGGCCTTTGGCTATAATTATGTTATGATTTCATAATCAACAGAAGGCAGATTCTAAATTGAGACTAGAGCCTTATTATTACAAATCGATACACGAATATCGATAAATGACCGACAAGTTTTTTTTTTAATCTCAGATTTTGAGAACACTAGTTCATATTACACATACGTTCTTAGTTTAAATAGCAACAACAGATATCAAACTATTATTAATATTGCAAACATGATTGTGACAATTGCATACCATCATAGCAAAACAACTTGACATTAAGTCAATTATTCAAACTTCGAGAACAATCCGAAGTGACAATCACAAATACGAGTACATCGCTAGTGGCGGCAACGTGTCTGAAACTAATTTCGATTTGTGAGTTTGAACGTTGACACAGCTAAGTTTAAATGCTGACAGATTCCAGTAATTAATAATTAATTTCACCACCTGATACCAAAGTCGATAAAGCCTCGGTACTATCTTACTTAGACAGCTGATAAAACTACATATGTATATACATAAAAATTAGATCCACTGGTTGTTCTGTGTGAACCTGACTGCTGGTCCGGGGATTCTATACACCCTGACTAGAGCTGTAAAATTGTTTAATAGATCTAGTGGATCTGGGGTAATGAGTCATATAACCTTAATCTGTACCTTAGATACAACGTCGAATGAGTTCTAAGTATGATCATTGTAAGAACCACACTTACACCCACACAAACAAACGCGCGCTCGCGCGTACACAATTGCAGCCACACACACGTTCTCGCATTCCACACGCACACGCAAATACACTCTTTACTGTACTGAACTAAACTACATTACACACAGTACTTAAGTTTCTCATTATAAGTGAAAGTGTTTTATGGAAAATAAAGAATATTTAAACTGAAAAAAAAAACACGAAAGACACTCTTGAACATGCACACGTTCAACAGGTCACATGCCTGCATTGATCTCAGTCAACACTATTTGTCACACAATAAACAACTTAAAGCCCACCGCACACTGCGTAAATCAAGAGCATTCGCAGCTTTTGCATTGAACCCTTATACCATTACACGGGACTCTAATGGCGCTTTTAAATTATACGGGACCATTTTACGGTACAGATTTATTTTTACCGCCGCGTAACTCTAGAAACGGGCTAGTTTTAAAGCTTAATTACTTAAACGGTCGCTATGTATACGTCGTGTTGAGTTTAAGTTTTATATAGGCGTTTAATGAACTGAGATGTAACTTGGTTTAAAATAAATTTTACTACATGTTTGATTGCAAACTGTTAACGAGCATTGTATCCTCAGAATGATTTATCGTATGATTAAATTTCATTTAGGACTCCCTGCGATCGTTAGTCGTTAATTATACATATGTAGAATAAATCTTAATAAAATTACTAATTTAAGAACGTAACATCACGCCTTTAATCACCGTAGGGGTGGGCAGAGAAATGTAGTAAACTCTCACGTTTCACCAGTTATGTTTACCATGTATTAGGTGATGAGCCTATGCCACACACATGCACAGATGCGGGCACAGAGTCTGAGCCACTAAAAGAAATTTCTACTAGAAAATCTAAGTTGTAAAAAGACCAGTACCCGACCCAGAATTTTGACCTTGGACATTTGAGTTGCAGCTTAATCTTCTTGAAGCCTGCATATACATACATACGTATACATATATAACATTCCTCGAGCCGGGACGAAATAGCTCTTCCCACGGTCAAATAGTTTTCATAACGGTGCCTCCTTCAAAATACCCAAGGGAATTCTTTACGTAGTCAGGTTACAGATTAATTTAATGATTTATATTTAGTAAGGGAAAGAGAATTAGCCAATGAGCATGACTAACTTTCAGATTGCCCAGCATCTGCAAAATGTACAGTGACTGTAAAAATGTTGATCGTATACGCTCCTTTCATGAAAACCAGTTTAATATTTTTGACTCTTCTCGTTTCACTGTAGTCACGGGTCTCCTCTTAGAATTGTATCGGTGGTTCATGATAGATTGCTCGCCTGATATTTTTCTAAATTCAAATAAAATCGTTAAAAATGTAAGTTACGACTTTAAATCTCTACAATGATTATGAGAAGACTATAACTAATAAAGGCAGATATACAGATTTGTTTCCTAGCGATCAGTCAATAGACTTAACTGACTGACTGAGGTACTCGTAAATAGATATTACCCTCTCGTAATCGAGCCAAAAGATGAGACTTGACAAGAATCGGTCGTAGTTAAACGACTTTAACCTATCTCTGTTATATTTGATATCTTTCAGCTGATCCGTGTTTTAGATACAGTGGAGTACATTTAAAACGAATGATTTATTATGAGTAGTTATGATAGCAATATCTATGTCGCTATCTAGAATTACTCATCTTTACGATTCCCGTTGGGTACTTCATGGTTCCCCTCGAATATAAATGCTGGGCGAAGCTAATTAAACGCCTCCTGCGGAAATTGTGAAAGCAAATTACAAGTATTAAAATTCATTACGACTGTAATCTGCGTCAGTGATAACACCGTAGCGGGGTCACCGCGTGGGCGGAGTTTTATTGCGGGACCATAAAAGTTGAATGGTTGTTCGACAGTGGTAATATTTGTGATAAGTTTGTTTAGATGAAGATTATCCCATATTACACTCAACAAAAAACTGCTTCCTCATCTTCAGTTCCTCATATTTCAGTCCACTGCTGAACATAGGCCTGCCTCAATAAGCGGAGCGCCCTGACCTCAGCTTGCCGCATATAACCTCCGCTTGCTGCCTTTCACAAAAAAAAATGCTTAATGCGTTAGAACAAAGAAGAAATTTAGTCAGCCTTGTCAACCTTCTTAAGGAGGTACTCTTCTGCTCATAGACCTCCCTTAATGAGTCCTGTGTCTTCTGAATGTAACTGCAACCAACTATTTTCTTAGGGTCGTCAAACCACGTGGAAAAATGCCGACCTATGCTTTTTTAGCGATACATATCTACCACTTGATGACCTTCTTTCCCCATCGGTCGTCAGCCCTTGGAGCGAATTCAAATTTTGAATATAAACCATAAATTTAAAAATACAAATGGATTTCTATATATAACAGTACAGATACCTATATGGGTTAAAACGTATTATGAGTCACCAAGACAGATTTTTATTTAGTCAGCTTGTACTTAAAATTGCACATGAAATCCAACATGATGAATACATGACTAAAAGAGCTGTTTTTTTCGGATATTTATTTTATTGATTTTGAATAAATATCCACAGGCAAAATCACAAGAATTGATAAAGATACCTTTTCTCACGTGGTACACATAAATCATAAAAACGCGATTAAATTGACACCGGTCTTAAACTTTTCTTTATCCTTCTTTTTCGTACCTTTCAATGAAATGCTAAAGTCGTCTTCACATGACTAATAATTAATCTGGGCTAGCATTGTCGAAAGTTGACATAAGGTTTATGTATAGCAACCGGTAGGTGGTAGAACATAATTGTAACCGGTTTACCCGGTGTAATATGAACTCTACATCTACTACCATTAAGCAATTGATGTTTCGATTGCTTCGGTCAGAAATAACTGATTTCTGGTCATACTTGTATGTACTATCGACTGCCTCTTTGGTCGAGTGGTTACAAGCGTGACCGCCGAACGGGAGGTCCTGGGTTCTAATCCCGGGCTGGGTACCACCTACTGAATTTTTCTGATTTAGATTTTCTAGTAGTGACTCGTAGTCTGAATATGTGCCCGATGTATAGCAATAGGCTCAGCACCTACTCCATGGGACGGAAACGTAATTAGTGAAACATAGGAGTGTTAGGACACTAGTGTAGGCACTCCTCTGCCTATCCCTTCAGGCATTACAGGTGTGACGTTACATTTTTTTATGTTACTTGTAGACGCGAAATGTACCCTCATGATCAGAGGCAATGACGCGCCATGATCCATTTCAGACAGACCGATTATTTAGCTAATACCTACTATAACGCTGTTTACTAGAATAATTGTATACCAACGGTCCTATAACTATAGTTCTATTATAAACTAATATTGACTATCTAATAACTTAATTTATGACGAATTCTAACTGAACTAGCTAACGTTTATGATCTTATTCCTTCAGTGGTTTTTGAAATAGATTCTGAAGGCATGGGCGAAGTGGATAATCATTAATACTACTCACTGTTAAATAGTATAACATTACAGGCGCGATGTTACTACTCACTATTAAAAAGCTTAAAAATTATGTACTATGACTTAATTTTCGTCAATAATAAGGGTATGTACTTGACTTTCTGTGTCCAATGACCATTTATCGGTCTATATGTGCAATACCAAATAATTCATTGTTTTAAAATGGTGTTCATAATCATCATCATGAACTGGGCTGCAATAGTCACTTCTTGTCTCGAATTAAATTCATTACCATTTTCTATAATGTAAGTGTAACACATTGGTGATAAAACATATGTAATTAGGAAGGACGTCATAATTAAAATGGCTTTGAATAAAAATGAATCTTTTAATTTCAATACTAAACATTCATTTTAATAAAACATTTTATACTACAACATATTTCACTTAGAAATTTAATCTCATAATAGACGTTAAATAATCAAATAGACCCGCCGAACGTACACATAATATCATACTTCGCGCAGAGTTAATGCTGGAAAGTTCGCGAAAGTGACGCGTAAGAAGCGAAACTCGCAATCGACGCCGGCAATAACACCCAATCTCGCGAACTCGGCCAACAGTCGTTTCAAACAAATTGTCGCACTTCTCGCTACCCGCCTCCGTAGGGCTGGTGTACATTTATACACTCGGAAATTCAAGGTTTAAATCACTATTTGAAATTAATTAAAATCGTACGATAAATGCATATAACAATGGACTTAAATCATCTTACAAAGCGAGATAACAAAAACGTTAAATATGTCTATACAAATATAAGAAAATGGAAAGAATCGAATGGTGTACAGATAATTTTTATGATTGTCTCATCGCGCCAAGTCCTTTGCGGAATAGGCAGTGAGCACCGAGTAGATGTAAATTTTCTGTATCCCTTTTTACTCAATTACTACTGCAATACATTTTCAGTGCTCATGTATTTTTATATATTAATTGGTTGGATGCAAGTTTAAATTGTTTGCTGTACTAGTTTATTTAGGGTAATAAATCTCTTCTTTCTCACACCAAAATACAGTTTACGGTTCGTTGTAATATCTTGGCGACATTCACTTGGACGTATTCCACATTCCCGGTAAATATTTTCTTCTGCTTTGCGATGCAGATGTTCATTTTGTTGTTTTGCGATTGGCGCAGTAAATAGGAATCAACAAAGACACTATTGTGAAAATTATGCGACGCCTTGACATTGGAATCACGACGATAACATCTGAGTCTTATTTGTGAATGCCTAAATGGTAATAAGAAGGAATGATGTGAAAGAATTACGTTATGAATCTACTTACTGCATTTCTTTGTTCTTAATTAATCTCGGTTACTAACCATTAATTTGCTGGAGGTTTTGGAACCGCCCGGATGCCTCAAAGAAAATTTAATATCTTTCCAACGATGGTTGCTTAACTTTATAGATCAGTTATCACTTGCACCGAAGGCTACTAACGCTTTACATAAGAAAGTGTTGCATGAAAAATGTTTCTCTAAATTGGCCATCCGGATATTACATAAAATTTCTGGACACTGTTACCTAACAACCGAATCCCAACGGCAGCCCTAAAGAAATTCGCTACAGAATAGGGCCGTTAAAACGACGAACTTTTGCTATAACCATTATCACTGTCCCGCCCTTTGGACGACACTCGGCGCGAGTCACAAGTTGGCAGCGAGTTTAGACTATTGTAGTCGCTTATTTGTGACGTCTTGTCGCATGTTTGTTACTTATTGTCATCTATTTGTTGCCTGTTGTCGCATACTTGTTATTTATTGTCGTCTATTTGTGACTTGTTGTCGCACGTTAGTCACTTACTGTCGTCTATTTGTGACTTGTTGTCGCACGTTTGTTACTTACTGTCGTTTATTCGTGACTTGTTGTCGCACGTTTGTTACTTACTGTCGTCTATTCGTGACTTGTTGTCGCACGTTAGTCACTTACTGTCGTCTATTCGTGACTTGTTGTCGCACGTTTGTTACTTACTGTCGTCTATTCGTGACTTGTTGTCGCATGTTTGTTTCTTATTGTCGTCTATGTGTAAGTTGTTTACCCATGCTTGTTAGCGATTGTCGTCTATTTGAGACTTATTGTCGCATGCGTGTTACTTATTGTCGTCTATTTGTGACTTGTTGTCCCATGTTTGTTACTTATTGTCCTCTACTTGTGACTTATTGTCGCACGTTCGTTACTTATTATTGTTAATTTGTTGCGTATTCTCGGTTATAATTCACGAACTTTAACAGATTATATGAGTTTATTCCCAAACTGTTGTCTGTTACTTTACATACAGTATATTGATAAATTAATGAATATGTACAATTTCTTATATGAGCAACTTCCGATTACAAGCAATGCAGACGTCTTGTAGCCGTTATTAACAAAGCGATGGATATAAATTGTCGATTTGTTTCAGTAAAAACGCAAAAAACCTTATTAATTACACCAGAGAGTTTCTAGTTCTCCGTTCCTCTAGGCGAAGATTTTTATACGAGGTCCCAGTCCGTTTATTGCTTAAAAAAGTAATTTTCGGGGACGAATCTACATAATGCGTAGAGTAGGGAAAACAACTTGTTATCCTTTGGACCGTTTCGGTGGTTCTTGTGCTTTATGTAACCATCTGAATGGAAATAGACGAGTAAGACACATGAATAAAATTGTAGATATACTAAAAACTATATTTTCTCGAGACGGGGATTATACCTATGGCACAAAATAAAATTATAAAATTATAAATTATAAAAACTTATGGATTGGGTTGACAGTCACTTAAACGAAAACTCTCCGAAATGCATATTTCCGAAAAAGTAGCGTTGCTTGTAAAATATTAACGTAGCCCGCAGTAATGAGAAGAGACTACTCGTACGGAAAAAATTTCGTAACACAAAAACCTAATACTGGCTATTGATAACGACTACTTGACATTCTTCCGTAGAGGGTACATTAAAAACCGTCTAAACCCTCGAGTTCATGTAAACGTGAATGAATGAACTCAAAACTTAATCTACACCTAAATCTAATATTACAGGAAGCGGTGAGGGAATGATATGAACTATATATATACATATGTGCTTGATTTGATAACACTGAAATTGGTGTAGAAGGCACAAGAAGAAGGGTCTTGTTCGCTAGAACGAAAATTGTAAGAAAATAGCATATATACATAGACATACCTCCACGCCAGAATCCGTTCTGGATAGGCAGAGAGCACGGACTGCCAAATATCCCTTATCCTTACAAATCTACCGTACTTCTACCTCTTTCACTGATATCTTCACAATTGCACATCAGCTTTGAAAATAAATAAAACATCAATCATATTATATTTCTCGTGATATCGTAATTATCGACTGAAAATGCATTTACTAACTACATCACAATATTTGTCAAATATTGTTACAAGCCGTAAAATTGCAATAGACTATAATGTATCCCTTCGGAAACGTTGATAGCTTTCTGGATGTCCAACAACATCTTTTGCATAAAACGTAACACATTGAATGAATCTTTCGAGATGATCATCGAAGGTATAAATGTTATGTTGATGAGTCTGGTGCCACGAGAGCTTTATGTAATGCCCGTCTACAAAATAAAGAAAGCACCCTAACGATTCTCGCTGAACTTTGCATTTCAATAAAACTATCAACCGCTTCGCCTCTCACGCTTTTCCTTGAACACTTTGATCGTCCGATCTTTTGTCCAACAGCGTCATTAGTATAATGGCCGCGTTGTTTGTCCGAGAGCGCAATTTGTTGAGATTGTAGCAGATTGGATCTCTAGTTAGCGGGATGGAGATGAAGTATTGCGATGGGGAATTGAGAGAACTGTTTGACGGGAGAGGTTCGTTTGAACTTTTTGAAGACTGATTGCAGTTTGTTTTGTTTTGACACCGTTAGGGGAGTACATTAACTGGAATCTGGAAAAAACTCCAATTTGCAATATCGGCAATAGTTATACAGGGTGTTGTAAACAATATCGACAGTACACACGTATAATATATAGACGCATAATGAAAATTATACTAAATTCCATCAAGAAAATTTCCATACTACATCACGTACGAAATATTGGTCTTAAAATATTTTAAAATACTCAACTGTGAAGGGTATACATTTATTATAATTCCAGCTGTTAACTGAGAGTTCGTTCGTCTATAAACCTAAAAAATTCTGCAACGCAATTTTTCAATCCCTCCGTTCACTTTTTTAGAGTTTATTTAACAAAGTGTTCCGAGTAACCAGTGTTATTTAGAATTAAATCTATCTCCACGCAAAATTTCAGTTGAATCTATTCAAAGGTTTCGAAATGAAAATGTAACAAATTACTGTGAACATAACGTCGATATGCATCTGACTATGCACATTATATTCCATTGTGTTCTACTGACGAATCGTATTCAGCGAATCCACTGTGCCTAATAGATAAAAAATCCGAAATTTTTCAGAAGCAACTGATTCTGAACATCCTTTTCCTTAATTAACGAAACTGTAATTAAAATACCATTGTTTCAACTGGAAAAAATTCTTCTCTCTACTAATCTTCCGGTATCTCTTGTGCAATCTCTCACTGTCTGCTACCGAATTACTTTCCATGTCCTATTAATTTAAAAAAAGAATTTCAGGTTAGTAACCTTGAGATTTTGGTGTATAAATAATAATTAATTTTTTTTATTATTATTTCATTTTAATTACACAATCATGTTTTAATAAATTTCGTTTTCTCTTAAATATAGTGCATGGATTTTCATCCGCAAATAAAGGAGGCCTGTCGCGCTATCTACATACTCCTAACAATACAACAGACTAGTATGGTCTAGTGTGAAACAGTGATAGACAAAGAATAATACTCAACCTGTCTATGGAATGTTTTGAAACTATCCGGAAAGTTACAGATATTTTTAATGACTGGCCCAAAAGTTACCACTCGAATTAAATAATTGCAAAACACATAACAACACAGAAACACAAGGTATTGCTTAACTAACAAATCGTTTACAATCTATAGCCGCGTCAATGCTACAAGAGCTTTATGGAAAATATATTCGAATGGTGCAATTTGCCAGTATTAATAATACAGTCTCGGTTTCCTTTGAGAGAATTTTAATAATATTTAAAAAAAAAACTATTCGCTACCAGCGGATCGCTGGAGGAATTCAATATAGCTCGCGTTACAATCTGCTGTTTTGAGAATTTAATTAAGTCTAGAAAGATGCAAAACTTCATAACTTGAATAACTTAGTCGTTACGTACTACGTTTCACTTAATAACTCGTATAAGAATTTTTATTAAAGAAGGGGTCGTCCTCTTCAATGACACAGCTATAGGGTGAAGTGAATAGGCTTTACAGAGATAAGTACGTAGAGGGATAAATGATCTTATAACGTTCAATTGCGAAACACCTATGCAATTTCGTAGGAACAGCTTCATGAACAACTCGTTGGATGTACAGAATCGCTTTTTACTGAAACGCCAACATTTTCAGCACTGTTCGAGAGCGTATAAATTTGTGTGCTGCAGAAATCATTTACTGTTATGTCTGTCTGCTCGTCCCTTATAAAAAAATACTGCTGTAATATATAATGGACTGCCTCGTTGCTCGAGTGATTGTAAGCGCGACTGCCGATAGGGAGGTCCTGGCTTCAAATCGCGGGTCGGGTAATATTGGATTTTTATAATTTAGAGTTTATAGTAGTGACACAGAGTCTGCATTCGTGTTCGGTGTATGGCCATAGACTCACCACCTATTCCATGGGATTTAAACGTAACTGGGCAAACTTGGGAGTACCACTACCTACCCCTTCGGGGATGTTAGGTGTGATGTTACTGTTGTATATATACACTACAAAACAATAATATTTCATATATTAATGCTTGCGATAAACGATAAAGAGAATGTTCATCTGCCAATGAATTATCGCAATACATTCTAAATACATTTACTTCCAAAAATGTGGTCGCTCACCGAATATTCAAAGAACTGGAGCGCCATGCGCTTTTAAACGATCGACAAAGTAAGGAACACTTGGCATAGCTGGACCGAAGTTATTTTTATGTACGAAGCGACGATAAAATAGTTGGCAGGCAGCAGCGTACACGTGCCTTTAAGGCTTTGACGGATCTGTTTCGGAACTTGCACTGAAGTCGCTCGGATTGGTTTCAAATCGTAAATATGACGCTCGGAAATTGATGTATTTGTATTTATATTTGTATATTATGCTTCTATTCCTTGACGTGGGTTATTTAATACTGCTTCGAAGATGTGCTACTCAATAATACTGAAACATTAACATCACGCCTGTAATCCCGAAGGTGTTAGCAGAGGAATGTAGTATATTCCCTCCGATTCCCCATTTAAGTTTTACGTCCCATAGAATGGGTGGTAAGCCAAAAGCTATACCCCGGGCACAAATCTAGACTCCGAGCCACTACTAGAAATTTCTACTACAAAATCTAAATTAGAAAATCCGAGTTACGAAATTAAATAGTACCCGGCCCAAGATTCGAATCCAGGACCTCTCGCTCGGCAGTCGCACTTCGCAACCACTCGACTAACGAGGCAGTTAAATACATGTACATAAAGATAAAAATACTGAAGCATGAACATGAACGTACTAATTTAATTCTCACAAGCGGTACCCATACTGAGTGGTTAGTTTAGGCATTGTTGCCTAAAATTGGACATAGAATGGTCCAAGCTAAAGTAATCAAAAAACGTGACCGGATATGCAAATTTCATATTGCTATAGATAAAAATAAACTTTGGCCGCGATATAAAAAATATTAATGAACCATCAAAAGGAACTTCATTAAGGAAATTAAATTCTTTGTGAAAGTGGAGCAATTGAGCGGAAGAAATTTTAATGTTTACGTTAATTTGAAAACTTCTTTACTGGATTTTCAGGCTTTTGTGTAATTCTGTTAACCTAATTCAGCAAACATAAGTTGTTTTAATTGAAACATGTATGAAAGAGTGATAAATGGAAGAAACACGTTAGGTTAACATAGAGATATTTAGCACTCGATACTTTTGCCTAGCCCGTCAAGGACCTGGCGTACTCCTACACTAATTATAAAATAATATATTTAAGTAAATGGAGAGCTGATATCATAATTGAAGAGACTCTGCCCTGAAGCAGTTTGCTGCCGAAAATTGATAAAGTTTAACCGCGAAAATGATAACTTCGTGTAATGTTACACGTTAAATATGAACTTTAGCTGAATTAGAAAAGTCTCCCTTCAGTGATGAAACCGCTCGGAACTCTGGAGCGCTCGCGGTCCAAAACCTATTATTATTATTAAAAACAATCGAACGTTGCTGTATAAGTTCTTAGAAAGAAAAAAATAAAAAAGGTCTCTTTCGAGACCTTATATACCTTTAAGGACATATTTTTTTATTAGTGCATTAAGGCATCGCACTTTGATATATGTACATATGTATGTGAAAGCAGAGGGGCTGATGTCTTCTTTATAAAACTCAAAACTCCACAAGCACTTCGTTTACTCGTAGTATTCCGTAAGTTTCTAATTTATATTACGGCAATTACCTATTTTAAATTGTCAATCACCAGCCAGCGGTCACACGTGTACTATAAAGATGGCGGCGCCTTAATATACTCTTAGATCCAATTTTGATATACACACATTTTTGTGTGTATATTTATGTGTGTGTATACTTATGTGTGAGTATACTTATGTGTGTGTATACTTATGCGAGTGTATACTTACGTGTATTATAATATTTTTTCAAATTTCAGTAAGGAAATTTTCATTAACGATTTCATATCCTTACTTAACATCATTCAGTGAGAATAGTAGCAAATTAAAGTGAAATAATAGCAAAATAAACACAGGAGGGTTAGGTTGTCAGCAACAAAAGCCCAAAGTCGATCAAATATCCCATTCCAATTTAAAGTATATTTTTGCTAGGTTTCCGGATAGCTAATATTGTAACGAATAGGGGTCAGCGCTCGCGGCAGTTCTGCGCTGAAATTGATAAACTTCAGCGAAATTCCACAAACCAACTGAACTTGCAAACTTTGCAACGGGACATCAATTTTAATAGGTACATACTAGAGAGAGGGGGCACCATTGGACACTATTACACGTGAATATACATATGTATTGTCTTTTTTACTATTAAATGTTTCGTGAGTATTTATACACATGATTAAATATGTACCGGCTTAACTCTCGTACCTTTGTCGAGATAACCCGACTAATATCG
>DWJK01001858.1:0-15868 GCA_018248815.1 Croniades pieria auraria
CAACGAAATGTAAGATCTGCAGAAAACATCCCCGCTGTTCGTGAGAGTGTGCAACAAAATCCGAGGCAGTAAATTCCGCGTCGCTCACAAGAACTAGGCCTGTCGCAGACCACAACATGGCGAATTTTGCGTCGTGATTTGGGCCTGCACCCATACAAAATTCAACTGACTGGATTTGTGCGCGGATGCCCGGCAATAGGCTCACCACCTATTCCATTGTAGGACTTAACGTAATTGGTGATACGTGGGGGTGTACTGCACTCCTCTGCCTAACCCTTCGGGGATTACAGGCGTGATGTCACCTTATGTTACGACTTGGTAATAATAGACTAAGCCGAATTATCTTCTGTAGTATGTTTTCTTTTGCATCCCATAAATTGGCTACTACTCGTTTTTCTAAAGATATGAGAACTTTCATAGCTTGATTGAATAGGTTTCGTATTCACCTTTGGAAAAAGGACAGCCAACCCGTTGACTTTAGCTATGTCATTTGGCGGAGCATAGAATCCAGGTATCAAAAGCCCAGATGGTGGAAAACATTCATTCTCATTTTCAACGCAGCTACCAGCATCTTCTTCCTCATCTGATAATTCCTTAGAAAGAAACGTTGTATCCGAATATTATTTGAATTTTATTCAGAGTGTATGTACAAATAGGTAGACTGTCATAATCTGCCTTAAAAATTTGTCAAATTTTCGAATGTAACATTTGAACTAAAAAAACTTCTAAGAATATTCAAAGAGATGTCAGAAATTGATGTTGGATAATAAAAGTGTTTAAAATTCAAATTGACTAGGAATAATCGAACAAGCTATTTAGCACGTTGATCCTCATGCAGGCCTTTAGCGATCTAATTTCAATTCCCAACTGACCAGATTTTTGAATATTGAATTTAGCATTTTTGGTCTTTAGTTAGTGTATTCCTCTAAAAGTATAATCCATGGAACAAATGGCAAGAAATCTCAGTGTTATTATCAGAGATAACAGCTGAAAATATTTATGGTAGAGTAACTCAATTCCCCAATATTTGTCATTGAGAATAACATTTTTTGATCGTTCGTATTTTTACACAATATTAGCATTATCGAGACATTAGTGGCACACACCTCTGGAATAATGATACCGGTCTCAATGTCGTCAGACTCGTTACGCAGCTTTTCAAGGGCAGGGAGGTTCTGCAATCGGTAAAAAGCTTTATGTCAGTAATTGTCTATCACAAAATGAAAGCGACAAACATAAACATATCTAAAATTATGAAACAAATAATAGAAATAAATATAGAAAATGTTTACTTCCTTAATACTTTGGCACATACAGACAGCAAACAATAATTAAGCAAACAATTAATAATACATTTAAAACTAAAACAGACAACAAAAAAGCAATTTCGTACATGGATATATTTATTAGAGTCCCTGATTTGAGTGTGAATGAAATTTCGTTAATGATCGGATTATGTTAAACATAAATTGCTGATTTTGTAATTAAAAATTATATTTAAAATACAGGAACAAGATGTTGCGGGTCTGAACAAGGTAGGGAAATATTTGATACGGTAATGGTTCACGAATAGTAGATTATTAATTAAAAATTATAGTTAATTTGTTATTCCTATTATAATTTGTTATCGTTTAGGTGTAAGTAAATCCTTTAACTAATTTGCTTATGAAGCAACTCATTGATTTTTAATTTGGTTTTTTAATTTGACTATTTCGTTTGTCTATTGGTTGCAAGCGCGACTGCCGAACGGGAGGTCCTGGTTTCAAATCTCGGGTCGGGTACTATGGGAATTTTCTAATTTAGAATTTCTAGTAGTGACTCGGAGTCTGCCTCAGTGCCCGGTGTATGGCAATAGGCTCACTACTTATTCCATGGGACTTAAACGTCACTGGTGAAACGTGAGATTGTACTACACTCCTCTACCTACCCCTTCGGGGATTACAGGAGTGATGCTACCTTAAATTGATAATTGAGTAATTTTAAAAATGGTAATTGCAACTGGACAAGACGATGCGTGGATAACAAATTTAGGAATTTCAGCCGTAAACTGTACTGTTTTATAGTAAATATCATAAATATTTGCGTTTCAAAACTTACACCAGCTTTGAGAAGCTCCAACTTGCGTTTTTCTTTTTCAACTCTTTTTGCCTCGAGCTGTTCTTCTATTGCCTGACGAGCCATGCGCTGCATCTCAGACAAACGTCTAGCTCTCCTCTCAATTTCTAATTCCTGTAAAAGTTTTTCATGAAACACTTCCATATGTGATAAAAGTAGCGCGTACAAAATAATTTTTTTATTATCCTACTAATTTATTTCTTCCGTTCTACTTTACAAAGCACAAACATACAAAGACTTAACTTCTACTCTTGGTGTTCAAGACCACAAAAGAAGAGAATTTGCTCACCCTCATTTTTATTCGATCCTCCCGACGCTTCTGCCAGACCTCTTCTCTGCTTGGACTCATAGATTTGTACAAATCAAACGCAGTTTTTTGGGGCGATTGATCATTCAAAGACTTGGACTCATCTAATGGTGTAATTTCCTCGTACAAAATTCTTCTCACGAGTTCTACAACAAAATATTTTTACGGCCTTTCCTGAGGGAACATTTAATAAACTGTAATATGGATTAGACTGAAATCTATTGTATAGTAAGTTGATATAACAAAGTATGATATATTTACGTGTAAAATTTTCATCTGTGTCCAATAATCTAAAACATATAGCCAAAGCGGGAGCTGATAATAGTTTATACATTGAAGCTTCATTGATAGGACCGTCTCCTGCGTACAGAACATCTTCGGCCACTTCCTTGGTCAGCTGGATCTCTTCTCTAGCCACCATTATTATATCTGTAACATTATTAGGTATACATGCGTCGGTAACTATTTATTAGCCAAACTTAGATTCTCTAGTAGAAATTTCTAGTAGTGACTCGGAGTCTTGATCTAGACCCGGGCCCAGGGGCATGCCAATAGGCTCACCACCCATTCCATAGCGGGACGATAACGTAACTGGTAAAACGTGGCAATGTAATGTACTAATGCAATTAATTTCTTAAGAGGGGTAGTCCAAGAATGCTGTATTCTAATTCATGTTATAGAAGAACAAGAAGAAATTTTAAAACATTGTTAAGATACACATAAAAAACGCCGCGAAGCAAACGGTACAATTTTGCTGAAGAAAACAGAATCACCCAATTCCTATCTACAACGATCGTTCTGTGTTTAGATTAATAGTAGAAAAATGGGCTGGCTTCTTGTATAGCGATGATAATAATGAAGAAAACTACAGATAGTATTATTAACTTCACCAAAATCAGAAAGGAATCAATAAATTGGCTAATTTCCAGTTAATATTATCACTTAACACCATATGCTTTACCTACTTTAGAAAACGAAACTATTAGAAGTTTTTAAATTTGAAAACTGCGCTTAGAACTCAACTATTCATATCCCAGCGCTCATACAGCTCCGGATGAGCGTGTTTAGCGTGAGGCCAGTATAGTACGAAGTTTAAATGTTGCAGATGTGGTACCATCAGCTCAGCGCGATGCCGCTTACGAGCCGCCTGACGTTCCGCGGCCCTTGCTGCTGTTTTTACGCTTTCCTGTTGCATCTCAGCATGACGAGACCTATGCCATTCCTGTAAAACTCATACAAGTTTGTTTGAGGAAACTGGTAAAGTATTTTTTAATTAGATTATGATTTAGCTGTTTTGGCAGTTTCTGTTTTGGTCACAATTAAATTAGAAATATAGCACATTTAACCATTAATTGTCCACTCCAAGGTCTATGTTGCGAATAATATTTTCGACAGTTTTTAAGAATGTCTAAAAATTATGTCTAATCTTAAAATAATCAATATAATAATACTGTTACGTATAGGTACGTAGATTGGCTGCTGGCAACAACGCAACATAATGTATAGGGTGACGAATGAAAGATGCTTTCAAAGTGCTCTAGCTGTTTATTTATTCCTTATTGTTTCACTGGTATGCGCAGAAATCGCTTCCTCTTATCGCTTGTTCAACCTCTCTTAGGCGCTACCAAAAATTTTCTGTATCTCACTGCAGCGCCCACACTACTTATATACCGTTTTAGCGGTTTCTGGTAAATTCGAGATTGTTCGACAATTTTTTAAAAAGCAAGCTCCGCTCACACGCATGCCGTGTAATTTTGTTAACAACTCCGGACGCCAAGTAACAATCGACCTTAATTGTTACGTCGTAAGATCCGATCTCGCTCGTCGTATTAAATACTTTTATATGTATAACCATATGCAATACATAACCAACAACGCGAAGTTTCGAGATTCGTTCGTAACAATAATTATATCTAATTATATATACATAACATTATATTCTCAAAATTATATCGAGCCAGCATTAAAAGGAAACAAGATACCTCTTCATCTTCCGTTAGTTGATCAATATCATATGAACGTCTTGGATCGGCTGTTCCTTCTGTTTCTCGCTTGAAATAATCCAGTTCCGCTTTAGCAACCTCTGCAAATCTTATATTATCCACTCCACGAAATACTCGTCTTATCTTCTTGTTCTATATTCAGAACAATTTGTAATCAAGTGTTTGATTACGTGTTGGCATGTTTATGAGTCAAATATCTAACTAAATCCGTTACCAATTGGAAGTGTGAAAAATGCACTGGTAATAATATCTAAGGCAGTTATTTGAATTACGAATTTTAAAATCTCGTAGGGTTTAGATATTTATGAGTTTGTCGGTGTTTAGTTTACAAAAACAGACAAAATACTGATAACTACGAGATTAAATCTAAGGCATAACACAAAAGACATTCGAACTTAAATACACAGTATATACTACATTTGTTACGTTAGTTATGGAAATTGTTGACTGCCTCGTTAGTCGAACGGTTGCAAGCGCGACTGCCGATCGGAAGGTCCTGGGTTCAAATCCAGGGTCAGGTGCAATTGGATTTTTGTAATTTAGAATTTCTAGTAGTGACTCGGAGTCTAGATTTGTGCCCGGTGTATGACAATAGGCTCACCACAATTCCATGGGACTAAAAAATGTAACTGGTGAAACATGGGAGTACACTATACTCCTTTGCTTACCCCTTCGGGGATAATACGCGTGCTATTACGTTTTTATTTTTTGTTATGAAAATGGCTTTACTAACCACGATGAACACGTAAACAGGTTCGCTTTGGTTTCGAAATCTACTCAAAGACTGGAAATCATCCGCTAATACCTGCGTAGAATATTCATAGTGATGTAAACACTACTGAAAATTATATCATTTAAAGATCACGTGCTCTAGTGACAAATAGAACCATTGCGAGGGAACCGGATCACTTTAGATTTCCATAACATTATCTGAGGCGTATAACATTTGCCAATCAATAGTTGGCCAGCGTGGCAGACTATGGCATTAACATTTCTCACTCTGAAAGGAGGCTTGTGTCCAGACTGTGATGTCATGACTGTCCTTATTCCGAAAGAGACACGTGACATATAGCGGACCTTTTAAACGTATTGACTTACGTGACGTGACTGATATGAAATTGACGTGGAAAAAAGGTGGAAAAACAATAATTATTATAATTAAATAGCACAATTTTTTCTCCTTCTCCATCCAACTTTCTCAATTCTTAATTCCCTAGCGGCTATAAACTCGCATTACATGAATAAATGAAAAAAGTAGATTTTTTCAAACCCAGACCAGTTACATGATAATCTAGTTACTCGGAACAGATAACGGACCTACCAAGATACTGATTTGACAAGCCTTAAACATCAATGCAGAATCACCTAGGCCCTTAACATTTCAAGCCTTACGCCACTACCCCTTCGAAAGTTTTGATGATCCCAATTATGATTGGACTCTCTGTCATCCCACAGGAGACTTCAACACTCGATCTAATAGGTAATACCATTTCGATAGGTATTCTATAAACTAAGACTTCAAGTATGTTTACAAGATGAAAAAGAATAATTATTTATTATATTAAAAAAAACAAACCCGCAGTAAAACAATTTGTCCATCACTCCAATCTAATTTAATTCGAATAAAAAGTCGATCGAGAGCTGTGCATGGTCCTGCGAATGAGCAGTATATTTCAGCACCTGTATAATAAGACATATCTATGTACGTACATACATTATACACTACAATGTATAATAATGTATAATACCTATGTACGTACATTATACAGTACGAATACAATAAAATGAAACAGACTTTAGTCCTCATTTCTAATTTTATTAGATTCCATTAATAATACACCTTATATTACAAGATGTTAAATAATACAATACAATCTATTGCGGATTATAAAGAGACTCACTCATAATACTTACAAATAAGTCTATTCAAATTATGGGTAAGCATGTAATCAAACTGTTTCTCATTATCTATATCAATAAATAACTCTATTTTCTTTTTAGCCATTTTGTTATAATGTTATGTAATCAGATTTGTTTTATACAATTGTATGTTTAGATAAATCTTGTTGGTCATGTTGAAAAAAGCATTAATAGACAAATGTACATGAAGCACTTTCGGTTTGAAAGGATAGAGATATTTGGCACTCTATCTTCGCTTACTGTCCTGTGAGGGATATAGCGAGACCTTACCTACAATACCTTGCAATATAAATTAGGTATAAATTTAACTTACTGAATAAATAAGTATTTTTACTACTCGTTTGCAATAATCACCTACGCTTGTGTTAATATTCTCACAATTTCTTAAATGTCTATTATAATCATCCTCAAAAAAATGTTTAATGTGTCTTTTACTGTCAGGTACAGTGACTTGTTTTCCCTTAAAAAATAATAAAAGATTGATGTAAAACAAGAATTCTGCTTTGGTCTTGATTTCTTTCCAATAACGAACATTTTTTTAAGCTATTAACAAATTTTTACTACATCATTGGGAAAAACGCAGGTAGAGACATCTGACAGACCATAAAAAGAACTCAATCGTAAAAGTAAAAGCGGAACTATCATTTAATATTAGCTAGTGGCATTTCCGATAGAACCGATACGATTCACTAGATGGCGCAATATTCATGATTATTTTTTATATCATGCAATGATAACTTTTTGCCTTAACAGTACCTAGACATCCTATTAATAACTCTAAATCGCAAGTAATCTATAAAATATTTTACGTAACTTAATTTATTTAAACATATAGGAAGCGGATTTTTGTAATTAGTACTTAAAATCTTTATTTTAGAACTAATGCTCGAGTAACAATTTCAATAATTATTATAATACGGGCTTATGAATATTTTAAGTTGAAATAATAATGAGGATAGCACATTCTGGAACTTTCATATTTTTTCCTATAGCAATAATATCCGACTCATCAATGTCAGTCAGCCATATTGAAATTTCAGTGATTTAGAAATTATCGCCTGCGATGGAGTCACATTTTTGTGCAAGAGATTCTGATTACAGTTATATCGTGAATTCATGGAAATTATGTCATTTCTTATACGTTTCTATGTTTGGTTGTGGTCTTGGCAGAAAAACATCGATAGTTTGACAATTTTCGCGTGAGATTATTGTCGTTAGAAAATCGTCGTCGATCCGGGAGACATCTTGTGATAAAATAGCAGCAAGTCGCTTCTGTCTGATTTTGTCTTTCACGTGAAAAGTTAGCAAACTTCATCAGTGCTAATAAAGTCCGTAAAAATGGACGTGTCGTGGGGTGCGTATTGTTTGCTGCGTATAGATATGTTAGTTTAAATTCATGCAGCGGTGTAAAGTAAAGATTTTGGTTTTATTACAGACGCAGATAATTTTGAGCCTAAACTTCCGACCACGTTGACTTCGTCTAACAGATGGGAAGGCGAGGACGAGGAAGAGATTGTCAAGGTAATGACTTGTGGTGCCAAATCATTGGCGTAACTTTCCGTATGTACTTGTGAGATAATATTGCAATCCTAATATATTTTCCGTACATAACCTCAACATTACTAGGTGTTGACGTCAGCTTCTTTTGTAGGAAAGTTGGGAAGACGAGGAAGAAGAAAAGAAGGATGAGGAGAAAAAGGAAATCGCCCCACCTCCCGCAAAGCCGAAAAAGAAAATACATGACAAAATTGCCGAGAAAGAAGTGAGTGATCTATTTTTTTGTGCACATTCAAAGGTCATAGGGCCATTGCCAAGATCTTTATGCAGCCAATCTTAATTCATAAATCTTCTACAAATAGAAAATTGCCAAGTATTCTGTTAGAAAAATAATAGCTTAAAATTCATTTTTATTTGAGTCTTAAAATACTTGTATAACATATACATAATTAGCAAACATTCCTCTCATTATCTACTTAAGTAAACTTGTTTACTTTATTCAAATCAATTAATGTTTTATGTTAATATTGCTTAAAGAGAGGGGAAAGAGAAAAAAATAAAGTATTTCAATATACACATAATCATTTGTGTTTGCTGTCTATAATATATTATCATCCTTTTACTTATGTTACAATGTTGCAATGTTCATTGATAAAAAGGTATTAGTAGTATATAATGCTACAATGTATTGTTTATCAGCTTTCTTTTGTTAGGCTTATATCAATTTTCATTTTAAAAATGTGTCCTAACTTAGATGTTTATGACTTCAATGTGTTGTACTGGTTACCTGTTGCCAAATTATTTAGTGACATTGTTGTTTTGTTAATTGACACATTGACACTGACACTTGTTACAATTCACATGTAATTGATAATCTATGGCTATTGTTTTCAGACATTTTGCTCTAAATAAACTACATTATAACTAGGTATTAAACTGTATGATGTGACAGTGATGATTTGTATATATTAATGCACCTTTAATGTACATATAGTGTGTTTATTTCACACAAGTCTTAACTAAGAAAGTTCAATAACGTAAAAATATGAAAAAGCTAATTTAAAACACTGATCAGACCATGGTGTGACAGTAACATTATTAATTTACGATTAGGGTTTTATCCACAGAATTTTTTTGATACAATAGTATGTTTCCTAAACCTGTAAGCCTATGCTTTCTGGGTGAAGGTATAACCAACAATAGTATCACTAATTTTAACTACTATATAATTATAATCGGAGCTATAATTTTAAATAGATAATCATAAAACAGATCAACTTCGGTTTATGCTGTGTTTACGACAATCATTCCCATCTCAAGTATTCAGTCTTCAGCTGCCGTAAACTTGTATTATGTAGTTTGTCTTTTATTTATCATGATAAAAAATATAGAATTGTGAGTGATATAAAACAATAATAGAATCATTAGGAATTTTATTGCTGCATGAAAGGTGTCAACATGAAACAGGTTTCAAAAGTATGTTTTAATTTAATGGCTAAGCTTTTCGATTACAATTTATTGATTAACGCAGTGGGCAGCATGCTTATACTGCTAGCAGTAATGTTTAACAATGATTGCTTTAATATTTTTCACCATATTTGCTAATTTTATCAGTTTTGTTTGATGATTTTGAATCATGAGGAATTCACAAGTAATTACAAAGAGTAGAGAAACTTGGAGAGAAAAACAGACATGAATTATTTCACTGGTGCACACATTATTTTATGAAATATATTTCTACCATAAAAACAGCTAATACTATAGAAAAAATGAATTCATTACAGCGCTTGGAGCGGGAAAAAGCAGAGCAACTAGTGGAAAAAGAAGAGGAACTCACACCGGAACAAAAGCTGGCAGAAAAGCTTCGCCAGCAAAAACTTCAAGAAGAGTCCGATCTACGACTTGCCATGGAAACATTTGGTATCTAATTATTTATATTACCATGTAATATTTATATATATGAATGTAATACCAACTAAAGCTTATGAAAGACTGTACAAAATATAACATCACACTTGTATTTATTTGAAGATGTAGGCTGAAAAGTGTAATACAATATCATGATCCACCTACAATCTTATATCTTTATAGTATACAATAGCAACTATTTCCAGATAATATTATACTGATTCGATATTGCCATAATAATATAACAATATTATAACAATAATATAACAATATAATAATATAACAATATAATATCAATATAACATTATATAAAAATGCTGTGATAGTGGTTAATAATTTAGCCTCTCACTCTAGGTGTGCTGGGTTTACATCCATGGCGCGCACCTCTTTACAAAAGTACTTTTTAAATTTAAATATCACGTACTAATGATAAAGGAAAACATCTTGAGGACACCTGCACACCTTAGAATTTATAAAAAAAAATCTAAGGTATCTGAAGTCTGCCAACCCGCACTTGGCCAGCATGGCAGACTACAGCCTTAACCCTCTCAATATGAGAGGAGACCCATATTCCAATAGTGGAAAGTAAATGGGTCGATTATTATAATATTATATTGACTGCCACTTGGTCAGGTGGTTGTAAGAGTGATTACTGATCGAGAGATCCTAAATTCGAATTCTTGGTCAGCTTTTCCATTCAAAATTTTTAATAGTTTCAGAGTTTGGATCTGTTCTCAGTGTGTGGCATTAGGCTCACTGCCTTCTCTATAGTGGAACAAATGGGTAATTAGTGAAACATGGTAATGTACTACTATACTCTACCTACCCCTTCGAGGATTACAGGGATGATGCTATATACAATATTCTGAATCTTTGCTCTTATTATCAGTTTCATAATTTTATTATTCATGAACTAAAAAAATAATGTTTGACAATATTATAAACATAATTGAAGTATTATTTCAGTTGATACTCAGAACAGACATTGACTAGATGAAGAGGTGTGATTTACAGTGCTGTAAAATAAAAATATTTTGTTTCAGGCATTACTGAAGGCACTGTGGGCAAGTTAGACAGCTTCCACCCAACAAGCAAAGAGGAATTTACAGAGTTTGCAGAACTGCTCTGCAAAAAGATCAACTTATACAAGACGAAGGAGGAATTTCCTGCATTTGTTGATGATCTTGTGAAGAATATTATTGTCAACAGTGAGTATATTAATTTATTGCATTAAAAGTGACAATCACTTCATTTCTTTGAGTAATGAATGTTATATGTAATATATTATAAAATAGAAATGACCGAAGAATTCAAATATTTAATATAAGCAAAAAAAATTCTAACTTTGTACTATGTAACACAAGTTGAAATTAAATGTATATCACCTCTTTAGTAGCAAGTGTTTTGACCTACTAGATTGGATAAATGAACAAATCAATTTTTAGAACCACTCCAAAATCAAATCATGTATGAACGCTATCAAACTTAAATGATTTTAAATATTACTGTTGTAATGTGTACGTATACTTGAGTTTTAAACATCTTGAAAAATTAAAAAAAAAATTTTTTTTTTTTAATTAATTGATACTTAATAATTTTGCCACTGTGTCGTTATTGATGTATGAAGACCACATTTTACACCTTAAATATGTCATTACATTTAAATTTGTAGTACTTGTAAACTTGATGTAAAGTAGTTCAAAATTCACATGTACATATATGCATATACCTTTGTCTATTTCACCTACACTGGTACGGAGGTGTGCTGCATACAAACTTTTTGTTCTAGTTGAGAACTAGTTTCAGTTGACCATCTTGAGTCACTGCAGGTTGTCAGAAACAACTTTGTACCTGAGTTTTGTTGGAAAACCTTTGACCCACTCAATCCTTTCACAAAGATTAACATGAACTAGAACTCAGTGTGTTACTGAAATGTGTCATCCCCACTATTCTTTTATATATTTTATTTACTATTGCCATACAAAGAAATACTGAGTATATATATTATCATATAGAGGAACAATTATTTTTATTATCCCCAGTGTCATCTGCCGATATCAAGAGGATAAAGCTTACAGTTGACAATATGTATATTGAGAAACAAAAAGTAGAGAAAAACGAGAAGACTAAGAAACCCACAAAGGGCAAAGGCAAGGCCAAGTTAAAAGTTGAAGATGACAATGTGAGTATGACACTTCTTTTTTCCTTTTCATTGTGTATAATTTATGGTGAAGATTTAGCAAATGGTAAGATGGCTGCCAGATATTAAACATTGAATGTGGGATAGAAACATGGTTTGTATTTCTCCATAATTAAGTGTGCCTCAAGTTCTAAGAACAACAAATTATAAATAACTTGTCCATCCTGAACAGGGGATCATATCTTTTTCAAAGCCAAATTATGGCTATTTAAAGTAATATTCAGTTTTCCTGACACTTGTATTTATAGTCGATTAGATTAAGTTATTGACGAGATAGAACTGCTGCATCAAGTCATAGATGAATTCCCATCATAATGTAGTAACTGGCAACACTTAGTATCTCATAATATTTATAAAACTTCACTTCTAAAGTTTCTATTTGGTCTCAAGTGTATCCAAAACCAAACTCAAGGCAGTATGTTTGTTCTATCCTTAACAGCATTGTTTGCTTTTGAAATATTTCAATGTGACATTTTTCTTCCAGGCCCACCTCAACCAATATGATGCATATGGCAATTATGATAATGATTACGACGACTTCATGTAAACACTGCTTTCTTTTCATATTGTATTCGGTACCTGGTTTGAGCTTGATCACATATGCTGTATTTATTTACAAACACATTTTTTATGTTAATGTTTATTTTGTTCAGTACTTTTAACTATCCAAAAGATGGAGAAGTTGCAGAGCGGTTTTAAATACTTTTAAGTGGTATGTATCATTTAATTTAGAGCACCAAATTGTTTAAAATCGGTGCTGAATTACTATGTTGCTGGGCACCTAAGACTTTCATAGTAGAGTATCAGAATAGCAAGTATGTTCAAAAAGAGAACTCTATCAAACACTACTAGGACTTAAAAAGTTTATAGGTGATGGCTATTATCACACTTTGATAACTGAAAATCAAAGCCACCATCAATGAAGGATTGTAATCAAAATAATAGAAAATTTAAATGATTTATTTGACTCCATAGATTTTATTTCCGTTTTAAAATGATCTCCAATTTGACAAGTATTGATACGTTAAATAATAATGTTATTGGGAGAATTCTTCGGTGCTCTAAGTTTAATCTAGTTCCAATGTATTCATTAATTTTACTATTGTAATATTGTAAGGATGTTTCAAATGGATATCAATTACACGAACTTCACAATTTTTTTCATATTATATTGCACATGACGTGATAAGTGCTTGCATAATTGTATTTGTAAATTCGCAGCTGTTTCTCAACTTTTCTATGTATATGTTACGTAAATTAAAATGTAGCAACTTTATATTCTTATCTGAAGCCTCCTTCGTGTTTAATTGTTTGGTACCTTGTTTCTTCATAAAATTCAATAATTGTTTTCTCATTTCTTCTAGAATCTGGTACAATAACGATCATATCTATGGTATTTGCCAAGTTATAGTTTCTAAGCATATTTTTTTCGGATGTAACCCTTCTGCGTCGTAGAATAGACAAGTTTTGTTCGAATTTTTGAATTCTTGTATGTTGAGAAACACTGCATTAGCTCATATGTTGTAATTTTATATTGTTTTTTTTTAAATACACGTTAATGCATTTTAACTTGCCTAATAAACGGGGGTGTCGTTACAATCATATCAATTAGTTAACAAAAGAAACATTCGGGTCTTCCTATTTGATTTTGTGTTTAAATGTATGATTTAATTAATACTTAAAACGTTGCTCAAAACAGGGAATTGTTTTATGAAATGTTAGCGAAAGTAAATTTTTAAATACAATTGAAATTGTATTCTTTGTTTGTTTGTACAATGATGATGTTGAGTGAAATGGGAATTTAAAATACGGACAGTGTAACAGGCCATTACAACATGCTGTGTCTAGTTGGCTGCTAAAAATGAATAAACGGAATAAAAGCTGTTATTTTAAAATATAAGCATCGTCGTTCCCTTAATGATACCGCTCCATCCGTGACGTCATTGGCATTGTAAGCCTGTGAGCGGACTTATCAAACACGCGGCATCAGTAATGGTATTACTTAATAGAACATGTGAGTGTTCAAAACCACAACTAACTGGTGCCGGTGTTTAACATATTTGCACTCGGCTGGAGTTGTAGCAGTGGGAAATGTAAACATTTTACTGTCGACAATATTGACGTGAGCTTGGCGTTTACTGTCAAATTGTTTTTCGGGATTATTATCTAGTGTTTTCCATAGTTTAGGCGTTTAACACCTAGTCCTACTCATCAAGCAAGGAATCAGGTACCACGTGAAACACAACCAACTCGAATGGCTCGTGAGGACACGACATGTGCTCAGTGCCTCCCTGTTAACATCTTGCATAAGTTGTGTGTGTTTGACGATGCCATGTATAATCTCGTATACAAGTTTATCTTACACGTTGTAATGTAAAGTCGTATACAACGGTTGCGGTCCGATGTTATGTTATAAAGAAATATATACATTTTTTATTGTGATATCATTGATGTTTTTTTTGTGTGATCTCCAACTTTGAACAAAACCCCCTGGAAAGAGTCCTATTTCCAGCAGGAGAATGAGATAGGCTGATGATATAAGATATGTTCTCGAAATTGGTTTTAATAAACAAGAAAATACATGCGTGTTCTTCAATTGCTGCATTTATTCTCTTGTTTCTAATTTTCTTGTTCTAAATATTTTTTTAAATTCCATCAAATTATGACATCGACACGAAAAAGGTTTTAGTATCAAATCAGCCAGTGCTATGTAACATGATATTTAATTTTTAAATTATTTAGCAAATTAAAACTAGAAGTTAGAAACTACAAGAAAATTAGAAGATTTAAGAGTTAAATTTAAATGATCAATCATCATCAGCCTACTCCCGTCCACTGATGGACATGGACCTCTCCAATAGCACGCCACTGAGCTCGATCTTCAGCTCTTCGCATCCAACCACTACCAGCCACTGCGTATATCGTCACTCCACCTGGTTGGAGGGCGTCCCACCCTGTTTGCCAAGATCATGATCAATGGCACCGAACATAACACCTAAATGTAATTCTAAAGTTCTGATATCAGAAAAGCACTGAAGGGAAATGTCATTAAAAATGTTAACGCCTGGTATGACATTCAGTGTGACTACAATTTCGTACAAATTTAATTCCCATAATCAGTGCACCTGGAGAGATGGCTGTAGAGATTGAAGTGAACCCTATGTGGTCGTCGATCAACTATTAAAACTTGTCTGAAAATTCCACACATCATGTTGGTACACAATAAGTCCTTAAAGAACGTGCCTATTCTGCTTAACGTTAGTAGAACCTTGTTGGGAAAAGGGCTGTTTGTTAGACTGGTCGATGTTTCTGACCTTAATTGCACAGTGCCATAAACAAATTGTTATAAAACAACTGCATATATCCGCCCTTAACCAAAACTAAATACAACCAGACTAATAATATTTCCGTTAATTAGAGGTAAGTCATGTTTCTTTTGTTAAAAGTAAACAAAGACATGACATAACATTCACTTATTAATACAATGTGTTCGCGATTCCACTGTAAAATTAGATATAGATTTGGCTTCATATCCATTGAGCCAAGAACAAAATTACGCTCGGGGATCCCCTATCTAATGATGTTAAATTTATTAAAATTAGTTTATAATAAAAAAATAATTTTAGCTATAACATGATGTAATAACCAGATTGTCATCATCGTTTTCGCGACGAAACCCTTTAATAAAGAGAAAAAAATTACAACATAGTATACTTAGGTTCAGTTTAGTTTCTTACGTAATAAACATGTAACTCTGAGACGGAAATTGTTTTAACTAAAACTTATTAATATTCCAACAAATTCATAAATATTACATAGAATGAAAACGTAACATCATGCCTGTAATCCCCGAAGGGGTATTCAGAGGAGTGTAGTACACCCCCACGTTTCACCAGTTACGTTTAAATCCCATGGAGG
>DWJK01001859.1:0-15862 GCA_018248815.1 Croniades pieria auraria
GGTGCGCGCTAGGATTTGAACCCGGTCTCCCGGAGTGAGAGGTCGAATTTCAAACCACTAGGCTATCACTGCAAAATGTAAAGTTATTAAGGATTTAAGAAATTACAGTTTTAGCAATGTTTTACGAATAGTAAAGTATAATTTTGCCTTTAATAGTATTTTGCTTTCTCATCTGTACATAAAATATATTATTCATTTCATGAACAAGGCAGAAGTTGCGGTTATCAAATAAATGAAATATTTACAATGATTAAAATTATACGACAAATATCTCAACAAATTAATGTCTAATACTTAAGCCAAATGTGAAAAAAAAAACATATTACCTCTTGATACGCCTGTAGTGATGTATTTCTGATAACAAATTTTGAATATTTTAATAGGTAAGCTCTAAAGCTTACAGATTAAATTCTTAACTCATGAAATGAATAACAATGGTTATTTGTATATAAAAATATTAGAATTGTCAACAGATTTTGTCCAGAAAATAAATTTAGTTTTCTGTCTAAGATTCGAATTTCAATTCCTCAATTAAGCAAAAGGCTTAGGTAGTTACAGGGGGTAATTGTGAGAGTACGACACTTGAATCGGGTGGAGCGAGAAAAATGACGTAACTAACAGGAATCAAATAAAACACCTCATAATCATTAACATTTTATTAGGAGGCGAAACGAGCAATAAGTTCAAGATAATTTTAAATACAAATCAATATTGTATTACATTTGATAATTGTCAATTTTATCTATCAAATTACAGTAGGTAGGTATTTAAGATTATAGTAACATGAACAAGAATACATACATCAAATAGATAATTGTACCATCTTATCATAACAGACTTGCTCCAACAATAATGTTCAAATTCCTAAACTAGACGTCATTAACTTTTTTAATGCACTTTTGCAATTACGAAACAGATGTCAAAATGATAGTCAGTGGTGGGAAAGTATGTTTGTCGACAACAAATTATGTAGGTACTTAAAAGAATAAATTGAATAATTGTGGTCAACGGTTTAATAAAAAATATTGTTAAACCACAAAATTACACGTAGTGTCTATGTAATAAGCATCCTTTTACTTTACTTCGCAGTGCTAACTTGTGCTACCGACACAGTGACACCAAGCCGGCTTAACAGATTTTCCCTATTGCAATTACCTTTACTCTGAACCTCACAATTGCTTTAGAGCTCAACAACATTAACTCATCTTTAATCTTATACACGTGATACCTAAGTAATGTTTGAATGGTTTATATAAACATCACGCAAAATACAACAACAATTAAGCCCTTTGTGGGACGATCGCGTTTTAACGATCCGAGCGTCCGCTAAGTTAGCTATATTATTAAGATTTTTTTTTGAAGAAACGCCCACGACGCCAGAGTCGCACAGACTACCTGTCAAACTATCTGTCAAACTTCGACGCCGCGCGCGGGAACATCGAACACCATCGAAACACCAATCAATTAATTATTCGCTCAAAATACTTATACATTAAGAGACACTTGAAGATAGAACGATTAATATTATTTATGACCTTACAATATGACTAATATTAGATCTAGGTATTGTCTTTTGTATGCCAGAAATGTGATTCAATGGGGTCCATCATGTTTATGATTTGATGATTTTATGCACGACAACAACTTCTATAAAAATTGCAACATCGACACGGAATTAAGGCAGAGCTGACAATTTTATTATTGATTAATTGCATGCATTTACAATCGATTATACGAGTATATAAGGTAATCGGAGGCAACATGATTACTTTTTAATTTATTTATATAAAATAAAAATTAAACCGAAAACAATTTAATAATATTGTGTATAAGTTTGAAATTATGATAAAAATAATTAAAAAGTGCAAACAAACATGATAATAAGGAAGACGGCACCAACAACATGACATGTAATGTTATCACAAAGACTTATTATCATGGATTAATTATAATAACCAATAACACATCAGAACACCACAAATGTCTGGCAAGATTCAACAACTACGTCACGCCTTCGCGTTAAGTGCACGGTACCTATACATTTCACAGTGTGCATACACTTCACCCCTTTCGACAAATAAATTTACCCGCAATGTAATAATTATAAAATCTAATCTCATATTAACTAGATTATAATTTTAACACTAATAAATATCATGTCCTATGTATCACTGGAGGGTTGAGAAGAAACTCACATGTATAAAACAACTTAAGAAGATATTACGTCGTTACTATTATGCTGTACGATTATTCATTTTACACAAAAAAAAAGTTTCCATAAAACTTGTAAATAAATTTCATTTAAATTTTTCAACTTCATTTGTATGTAAATAGATCATGTATAATAACGATGTAAGAATATCTGTTACTAAAGTTTAGGACGAGACAAGTTATCATTTGCTAAGAACACCGAATATGTCTTTAAGTATTGTTAAAAATAAAAATAGATAAACATTACGTGTTTAGTATGTTTTACTACAATTTGGCAATAAAAGCTTATCATTTCTCAAATAGACATTTCTCTGAAAGAAAAAACATGGGGATAACGAAATACAAAATGAATTGGAAGACACTACAATTTTAAACGAAGTCTGACATTCAGTCATGTAACTAGCGTATCGGAGTATGGTACGCGGCAAGTCGTATTAAATGTATTGAGCTTTTGACACGCACACAGATTCAGAACAATTGATACACCTACATACATAATACTGACAAGACGACGTCTTGTTAGTGTGCAAATATACAAGGCCATGATACCGATTTAGCAATGACGATGACATTAATAATAATAATAATTGTGACTTATCAAACCGTAATCACACGTATAAATAATTGGGTATTATAAATATTATCTAATATAATGAAGCTGATGTTTCTTTGGCATTCAAAACGCACTGAGATTACGGTGTGATAAATTATTTTAACGTTCCGTTTCTTTTTTTTCTATTCATTCATCATCTACTATTTATTCATCAGTTGACACTTGAATAATTTCTGTTGAAACCGTCAGTGATCTTAAAATGATGGTAATAAGAAACTAACCTGTCTATATTATCTTCAATTTTCTCTTTAACGCACATAAAATTTTCATTTTAAATGCGTCTTTGGTAAACCGTTGGGTAATATTCAAAATGTTCACACGACAACACGTGCAAATGTCACTATGACGAATCCGCTACATACAATGTGTTATATATGTATGTATTACAAACGAATTGAATAGTTATATTTCATGTTCTGAAGCGCTTATTCATAATGTCTCTTTAGATACCATTCGTTACAGAGCTGTCACTGAAGATGTAGTGTGATATTAATATATGGTGTAGTCAAAGGTCGAAGATATAAATAAGTGTCTTAAAACTGCTAAAAACTTAAAACTCTGTTTTTTTAATTCCCTTTAATACATTCGTTTTTATGTGAAAACTGTATGCTCCGAGAAACAATTTAAACAAGGTTATAAAATGCTAATAAAAAATTAAAAACACTTCGCCATTCGTCTCATTTTCATCTGAGTATAGTCCTAGGCACACAGTTACTTTAGAATCGTGGAAGAAAATTGATAAAATATACGGATACCTTTACATATAATACATTTTATGTATAATCCACTACATTCTTGTATAAGAATCTTTAAATAAATGATTACAATGAGGCCTATTCTGGAATGTTCGATACATATTAGTGTAGAACGTATATTAATAGTGTGAAAATAAATAAAGTCAGTAAGATTAAAAGTAAAAAGATCAATGTATCACGGGATATTAATATTCACTTTCATATGTAACACTATATAAAAACATTTATTCGCTAATTACATTTTGGAACTAAAGAAAAATTTTATAATGACTTTTGATATAATCGAACTATTGAATCCTTGCATACATTGCCGTACTTTGTAAAAAATAAAATTTAACATCACGGCTGTAATCCCTAACGGGGTAGGCAGAGGAGTGCAGTACACTCCCACGTTTCACTAGTTACGTTTAAGTCCCATGGAATAGGTGGTAAGCCTATTGCCATACACCGGGCACTAATCCAGACTCCGAGTGACTACTAGTAATTCGAAATTAAGAAAATCCAATAGTTCCCGGCCCGGGATTTGAACCCAGGACCTCCTGATCGGCAGTCGCGCTCGCTACCACTCGAGCAACAAGGCAGTCGAAAGGCAGGGGCATTTTTGTAAAAAAAAAATAGTAGCCAGCAAATACTATAGTATGTTATACAAAAAATAAGACATGTGTAAATATATTTACTTAACTGCGGACTGTAATCAGATATCCGATGATAGATGAAACGGCTCAAGTCATATGTATTTTTTTGAAAGTACGACAATTTATGGTACGATATACTAAAACTCAATATTCTTCAAGTCTCAGTTTGCAGCGAAGTAGCTTTAAATTTGCCAACCACATGTAAATCTTAGCGTGTAGGTGCCACACACGAGTTTTTATATTCTTTTATGGCCTGTACCCAGTACTAGGCAAAAATCGCTGCTTACTAGCTGCCTCGTATTCTCAATATTCCGACAACTGGTCAATTACACCATTCAATTCATCAGCCGTCATCTGGTCATAAACGAAAAATTTTTTGGTCTTAAAAGCTTTGATAAAGGTTCTATAGACCGATCAAACAGGGTAACGATTAGACTTCGACCTCTAACAACAGCATATCGTAATGAGACGTGGAGATTGTGGCGAGGAGATTGCGAGTACGATTACATGTTGGGCAGCGGCACGGTGACCTGCACGTAGCTGATGGGAAAGTAGCCCGTCTTGCCATTCACGGAACCCTCGAACCAGTTGTCGTCCACTTTGTTGATGAGCGTGATCACGTCGTTCTCCTGCATAGAAACACATCTGGTAAAACAGCTTGTAACAACAGATTAAAACCCTAGATTCAGAGACGCAAAAATTATTCGGAATATTAAGCATAATTAAATACCTAATAAATAAAGCTTTTTTTAATATTTAGTCTACTAAATAAGCAGACGGGCCACCTGCTGGTAAGTGGTCACCAATGCCTATGGACAGTTGCAACACCCGAAGAGTGCTGAAGAAGAAGAGAAGTGAAGAAGAAAGCGCTTAGAAAATCGTTTCAATGCTATGCCTGCACCAGGAGAATAGGTCCTCGATTCTGAGAAGGAATAGCCGTAATAAAATAATTCACAGGCTACCAGGTCGCCACGTCGCGACAGAGTCATGTTTTTTATATATAAGGTATAAAACCGGTAGCGTTACTTTGAATCCGAGCTCGCCCTGGTTTTCCGGCTCGAAGTCGTAGAGCGCAGTGCAGCACGGGCCCTTGGCCGGCGCCATCGGCGTCCGCGCGGGCGACTTCACCGGCGACGGCAACGGCGACGCTGCACAACCGACCAACATCACGCTCCCATATCGTGCCGACTGTACATTGCGCTATCACTGCATCATTAGTGGGCAGCAGGCCAAACATACGCAACGAAAGAACTTTTTCATGGAAAAGAACGAAACACTACCGCGTCCATTGGAAAAGAACTGACTGCTCGGTTCTTAATTTGAATTATTATTATTCAAGAATGTCAACTTGAGTCTTAGCAACAGAAACCAGGCAATCCTCCTGGTTATTAAGCCTCTATAGCGCTGCGATTCACGCTTTATGTACTAGAAGAAAAACTAATGTAAAGGTGTCGGTTCCGCTACCCACCAAATATGCAGATTAAAGCCTACCGACCTCACCCGGCGGCGTGCTCTGAACAGCCAGCCGAGTGACATCAGTCAACTTCGATCGTCACAGAGGCCAACGACGATTAGAAAGGCGACATTTTAATGATATAAGTAGCATTACTGAAATGTGACGATTGTAGTTTTAAGAAGCTTTAATTTTTCAACGCAATGATCACTAAATGTATGCGTTTAATTTTGGTAGACTACGGCGTAATAGTTTTAAACACAAATTTAGTGTTACCATGTAAATTAAAGTGCAAAAAAAACGTAGTCTCCACCAAAATAAAATTGTACATTAAAAAAACTTAACTTCATTATGCAAAGCATAAAATGTAAGGTGGGAGTATCTAGTAATAACACAATAATTAATTATAATGATTATTAAATAAGCAAATTTACTCCAAACTTACAATATTTATATATATCTTGGTACATTTTATAATATTTCAATGATATTATTGTTAGTTTATATTTTCATAAACTCGTAAGCTATCTTTATAAAGACGAAGGGAATTCTCGCACTTTATCAAACAAGTTTCAGTAATCCATTTCAAACAATCCATTTTTAAATATACCCACTTCTAAATACTCACCCATTCCATTCATACGTTTAAACTTAGAACGTCTTTATAGAAATAGCCTAAGTGAGAAAAACGTTACATGCACACGTACATACATTAAACCAAACGATGAACTAGACGAGAAATTGATTGACTTTGAATAGCAAACAATTCGAAGTGATGATTCACGAATGATTCTGAATGAGGTTGACATGCACACGACAACATGGAAGTCAAGTGAATTGTCTAAAATAAAATAATAGGAAACTTGCAATCCCAGAAAAAAAAAACAAAACGACAAAACAACAAAAGGAAAATATAGCAAAACCGTTGATCTTCGCGATCAATGAAGCAAAACCGCAAAGTATACTATTGTGCGCATACAGCCATAGAGATCTATGAACGTGTTTGTATGTATAGTAATGTGTCAAAGCCAATGAGCCTACAATGTATTTACTCCAAGACTATGCGTTGTAACTGAGACCGAAATAAATACCTACATAGATACTATGCGTTCAAAATTTAATAAAATCACCTATTTTTCCTGTTTTCATGCAGTTATCTTAAAATTTGTCGATCACGTTTGACACTACTGTATTTTTGTGACGTCACAGATACGGTGCCAAAGAGTGGTTGAAAAAACGTATGCTCGTGTTTACATTCTACATAAGAATTGTGTTTTACCGTGTTGTGTGCTTTTTAACGGTGCTTATAATAATGTACCTACTAAATACTTAGCGACTGTTGAGATAAATACAAAATATATATTAATTAGTCTTCGAATTAAAAATAGTATTAAAAATTCTTTTTTATTTAAATCTCATGCATTTTTCAACTTGTATTTCCTAAACCACTTGTATGTGCACAAATGTATCAAATAGTAAGTATGCGTTTATGGTCATTAATGTTCGCATATTTTTCTGTCACTGTTTTTCTGTATTCGTGTAAATGCGTATGCATGTGGTTGCTTTTATGTTTGTACATGTTTATGTGTGTGAAGATGTATTTATATATGACGGTGTATTAGTGTCTGACGGTGTATTGGTGTCTGACGGTGTATTGGTGTCTGACGGCGTATTTGTGTCTGACGGTGTATTTGTGTCTCACGGTGTATTTGTGTCTGACGGTGTATTTGTTTCTGACCGTGTTTTTGTGTGTGTGCCTGAGCGACTGTGTTTGTGTGTGTTACCGTTGTTGGAGCGTGGCGCGTTGGCATTGCCCGGGAAGAGCTCGAGGTTGGAGGGCGGCTTGTGCTCCGGCGAGCCGACGCGCGAGCCTCCCTCTCCGCGACGCAACCAAATAAATATTCCATTCTCAGTGTACGCCCACATATATCTTTTTCTTTATTATATCGCCTATTCTTGATTTCGCTACGTATCTTACGCAACTCTATCGATTTCAAATCTTTCCCAATACGTCATACGATTTTCATTTTATTTCCTATTAGTAATATACACTCGTACTATTTCAATTCGACTAACGTATTGATCACAACTTGCATATGTATATAACAAATTTTGTTCTTACCATTTGCCACAATTTAGTTCAATTCGCAGTTTTCATTTGACGTGAAAGCACTTTTATATCATAACGAATTATTTTTACTCCATATTAAAAGAATCCATTGCCACGGATAGAATAGTTATTTAATGTATTTTAATAATATAAATCCGAATCTAACACAACCTGGGATAATTTTTAATACAATCAGTGCGACTCGAACTATCGTAATAATTCTTCTGGAATGTGCATGTCAATTTGCGGCTCGTCTGTGTGGTGACTGAACATCGAAGAAGGTAAGCGAAAACATCGAATGTCTACTCGTTAAAACGAAGACAAAGAGACAAGATTCTAATAACCGGATAACAATATAAAAACATTAAGATCTGAAGGAAAAAAATACACACATCGAAATGAAACCACCATATGCAAAGTTTATAGGTAATCACATCCATGCTGGATTTAAACAAATAATTACACTCTGAGCTATAGTTGGATTTTTTCTTATTCTATATTGAAGATGATGGCCAGACGGCGAGACCGTCTGTTGCGAAGGCTTAAAATTCGAACAGTTCGATATTTAAATTCCAACCATCTATCTATGTTAAACGCCACGTGCATAAAATTTTCTTTTGATACAAAATAGGTCTGTTAATCACGATAATTTATTTATAAATCAAGGTGAATACGAAATAGTGGTAATAAAATCCAAATAGAAACCTTAGAAAATACGTCACTTATTTATATCTTCATATAGCTTAGCGTGTTTTGTACCAGACAATATACATGGGTAAAAAAATTTTGTAAATTAAAATGCAGGTCCACTCTCACAGTTTCCTTTGCATATAGCTTAGAAATATATTAAACTTCTTAATCTAGTCAATAAGTCAAACAGGACGGGATGGGAGAGGAAAAGGATAAATTGTTGGTATACCTGAAATAAGAAATTGATTACTGTACAATATCTTCCCGCCTCGCTCTGTGACCGCTAAGGGCAAAGTACCGAAACCCTACGTGATCTATAAGAAGCTCAAAAAAACAAAATAAAATGTATTAATCATTTGAGTTAGAACAAAGAAAAGAATGAAAAAAAACAGTGAACGGGTACCTCATAAATTTCAAAAATCGAACGATTAGTGTTGCTATGTATGTAACTGAATTGCCATATTTTAACAAACGTAATCCAGTATGACGCAATAATTATAATGTAATGAAATAAAAGTAGGTTTTGAATTTATTATTTTAACATAACTTTCACTATTTAGCTTATAATATCTTCCAAAAATGTTTCATTATGAATGTTTAATTAAATTCCTGTTAGCAAGGAGTAAAAATTATCATTAATATATACAAAGTGTGACTATATACAATATATAAATAATGTACATAAATTATATATCATAATGTATAAAAATACATCAACATGATATAATTTTGATGGGTTTTTATGGATTTAAATATGCGCCAAGTATAATCATCGATTCTTCCCAATCCCTTACATATGTAGATTTTTGTATTCCATACTCAGTTGTATGTGAAAGATACCCATATGTAGACAAACGTGCGTAGATGGTACTGAGACGTGTAAGTTACAATAGAGTTAGTGCTAATGTTGAAAATGTCGTAAGTACCATGGAAAGTTCATACCGTTCGAGACGTTTTGGTTATTAACAGTGAGATCGACAGTTAATTACAATGTATGATATTAGTCAGGCCGGTGCTCCGCCACCAAGCGTTCCAGTGCCACGGGGTACACGGCAAAGCGTCGTGCGTTCGGTGCGACACGTTATTGACGAGTATGTATGTGAACGAATAGTTTGTGATGAATTTGACTTTGGACCACTCATATAAATTTAAATTTTAATAATTAAATTTAAAATTTGATAATTCAGTCTTACATTATATATATTTTTTAATTTAAGACCCTAAGTAAGTAAGAATAGTTTCATTTACAATTTCTTAGTAAATATAGTATGTTTATACTGACTACACTAAAACTTAGCATATTTATAGCTCGTCACTCAGTGTGATTGTTTACCACTGAAGTGTATATTCGCAAAAATCGCTACATCTGATATAAAATGTTCAACATTTTAATATGTGTACACACTAAAAAGCCAAACGTTAAATATTTTACAACCCTGATAAAACAGCAGACGTTCCCAAAAACTCGTATATATTGAAAAACCCCTCGCCCCCACCACCGAAAAAACGTAATCCACAGCCAAATTCGAAACGAACATATATATAAGTCAGCAAACAAAACCAGAATCACCTGTCCAGGGGTCCCTGCCGTTGGCTTGGTAGCGGGGTGCGGGGAGCGGCTTCAGGGCGGGCGCGGGCTTACCGGCGGGCCGCGGGAAGTCCCAGGGGGTGGGCTGCGGCTGGGGCCGAGGGGCCTCCCACGCCTTGAAGGGGTCTGTGGAGGTGAGGTCGCCTACGGAGGAGGTCGGGGGGACGTTTCGAGGTCGGGACAGGCTATGCGTGGAACCGTACCGCCTACCATTGTTCAGGTCGTGCACGCCCTCGATGTGCAGGTCCGCGAGCGTCTTCGGCACGAACTCCATCTTGGGACGGTTCACTGCCTCCTCCTTCCTATAATATAAGATTAGTACATGTTAAGATTCTAAGAACTAGACAATATCTTTTCAAGACATTCAATTTAAATAAGTTCAAAAAACGCACTTTTATCTCAAAACAATCTATATATATAATAAAACTGGAACTGATCGCTGTCTGTACATGGCAAATATATAAAAAATTCTTAATTGATGCCTTTATATACGCAAGATAACCCAAAACAATGTTTTTTCATTTTGTCTGTTTGTTTGTATGTTTGTGCACGCTAATCTCAGAAACGGTTTATCCGATTTGAATGCAGTTTTCAGGATTATATTGTGATGGGATTTAACATTTAGTGTTTTTTCATTTAAATGGGTTAACAAATAAAGAAGTTATGTCAATAATTTTTTTCAAAACTTACGAAATCTACGCGTACGAAGTCGCGGGCACAGCTAGTACTAAAATATAAATCTACATTATATCACAATCTAATGCCTAACCTAAACGTCTTGGTCATCATTGTGTATCATCACCATCATCGCCCTTATTGCCAACATTAATCCATTTATCATTCCACTGTCGGATACGCGTTTCTTTGCATATTAAGATGGTTTAATTAAATGAATAATTGAAATATGGCAGTACTAAAGTGAATAATATTAAATTATAGTATCTACTCACTTTTCCATGAGTGCGGACACAAGTCCCTTTAGGATTTCAGTGCACTGCTGGTGGTACTCCAGCAGACCCTCGGCGAAGAAACTGAGCTGAGCCACCTGTTCGACCTATAAAGCGAAGAAAGATTAGTATTATATATTATTAGTTTAAAATAATATAGCATACAAAAGTGTATATAAGTCACAAATAATTTAAAAAGTTTAATGTACTGGTATGAACTTTATATAAATCTAATTTTTTTATTTATTTTATATAGGATATTATTGTATATCGTATCAAGATATAAATAATTATTGTATAAAATAAATAATGCAATAATGAATGATTTTTTTTATTTTTTTTTTATTATTATTATTTTTTTTTTCTAAGACATGCAGGTTTCCTCACGATGTTTTCCTTCACCGTTAGCAAGTGATATTTAAACTTAAAACGCACATTTGTAAAGAGGTGCGCGCCATGTATTTGAACCCAGCACCACCGGAGTAAGAGGCTGAATTCTTAACCACTAGGCTATTACTGCTTATAAAATTTATTTACTTATTACATTGTGTATGAATAAATAAATTTTTCTTAAGACAATTTATATCTTACGTTCGAACTTCACTTTAAGTGCGTCAGACCAATCTGAGTGTTCTGTATGAACGATTTTGATGGGAATTAGATTTGAAATAGAGACAAAGAACTTGCATTTAGCAAAAACGAATGATGACCACATCATATAATGATCGCTTTCACATTTCTGTTAGTTTTTACCTTTATTATTAACAAAGATTTAAATTGGTAAACTTTTATAACTGTAAGGCTTAAAAACTGCGCTTACATAAACCATATCCATGTACAGTCAGTAGATGTCTCTTATAGTTAGCTATTTTACTGTTGGTCTCGCCCTACCCCCCATCCTCCACTACCCTAGCTCTACTTCCATGTATCTGGAAAATACATACGAGTAGATTCGTGAAGTCAGAGATGCGAACCAGACCTCAAGCAATGGATTCTTGGAGAGCGCGGTTAAAATTTGAATTGAATCAGTAGGTCAGCACCGCTTTTATCGCTCTCGGCTCCTCGTTTTCACTCAGGACGTTCGAATAAGGGATAGATTGATTTGGAAAATTCATTGATATATTCAAATTTCAGGTTTTGAATTGTTCTCGATTAATGTATTTGGCGTATAGTAGGAAGGAAACAAAAAACAAAACTATTACAAGTGATTTTTTTAATGATAACGTTACGGCATTAGGTTAAAGAATAAATGAATGAACGAGTGAATGAACGACGAATGAATGATGGAATGAATGTATGAACGAACGCATAGACATTAGGTAGCCGCTCGTTTTGTCTATTATTTGACCTATTATTGGAATACGATAAGAAAGATAACAGACTAACAATAAATTTATTGATTTTATTCAAGTGGCATGTTTGTCGGGAACTCAACGAGCCGTATACACTAACGATGTTTGATGACTTTTGTTGATATAATTAGGTGTAATATATAATTGTTGTGTTAAAGTAGACAATACGTTTAATCATATTTGCATTTTTTGATTGGTTTCGTTGTATTTTCATAGTTCATTGAATATTATTAATCGAGTAACGATAACGTAGTTTTAAAGTTTTCTAATTGTTTATGTATGTATGTCCAAATATGATTCACGTCATGTTATTTTTTCTCATGTAATGTTTAATTAACCTTTGCAAACTTCACAGAAATCTAATCTATTTGATAAGCTTCGGAATTTTTAAGAATTCACACATATCAGTATGATGATATGGTGTTAAATAAATAAGGAAAATTATATATTTCGCGAAGTTCTATACATACACGCTTCTACCGCAAACTGCCAATATACCCATACGTCATACAATCATATATATTTTCCCACAAGCAATTAATTACGTATTATATATCTATACGCTTGTCCAATGGATCGTCAATTATTAATCTATCGTTGTCGGTGATCCGATAATTGTAGTATATATTCGGTTTTAGTTGTAACCTATCACTCTGTGTTTCGTTACGTTTCGTTCCGCGTTATCGTTTGCGTTTCGAAAGAGTTTTAAAATCTTTCTCATTCTCACTCGTTTATTATCTCATACGTGCTGCTATCGATGTTTCTATCAAGTGTTATTAATGACAATTACCTTATCGGTGATAATTTGATTAATTTTAAGTTTTCTTAGGTAGTTTAGAAGGTACTCTGTAATATTATCATACGACAACTGACGCGCGTGCAGTGCTGAAACATAGTTGTCTGTTGATACATTTTAAACGAAAACAAAGACTTTAAATTTAACAATTTCGTTGCAAATAATATTTTTTGAATATTTAAAGAAAAATTTTTTTAAATATTTTTTATATTATAATTGAGACTTTCGGCATCGGATAAGTTCAACGTCGCCTAACAATGACAGTGTTGTGATTAGAACTATTATGAGCTTGTGATAAATTACGTGTGAAGTCATCTCCAAAATTACTCTAAAGTGACTATAAAGTTTCATAAACTAGTCCGAAACGACGAAATAGTTTTTATTCAAAATGCTCAAAAGAACGTGCTTATATTGTGCAACATTAATATACAGTTTTATCATCATAATACCAGAGTAAGTTATTATTTAAAGTTCTCGAATGTATTTCTATGTTTTATGAGCATTTTTTATCATTACCATCATCGTCATCAGCCTGTCCGAATCCTCTCTGGACTTAAGCCTCCCCTAAAAGGTGCTATCGCCCTGTCTTCGGATTGCCGGCTCCTTGATACGTCTTTCGAGATATACGAAGTCCTTCATGAAGTTCCGTCATTCGTAGCGAGGTCGTGGCGGAGACGATACCCATGTATTTAATTATGTATGTATTGTCACGAAATATTTTATAATTATTTGGGATAAAATCCATGCTTATATTAGCTTCATTCTTATTACAAAATCGATACTTTTATTCCTCGACTGCCTGGTTGGTCGAGTGGTTGCAAGCGCGACTGCCGATCGAGAAGGCTCGGGTTTAAATCCAGGGTCGGGTACTATTGGATTTTTCTAATTTAGAATTTCCAGTAGTGATTTAAGAGTCTGGAATTGTGCCCGGTGTAAGACAACAGGCTCATCACCTGTTCCGTGGGATTTAAACGTAACTGGTGAAACGTGGGAGTGTACTACATTTCTCTGCCTACCCCTTCGAGGATTACAGACGTGATATTAGGTTTACTTTTATTCACTTTTATAATTGTTCTCTGATTTCTAATTTGCTTACTCCACAAAAGGTGTATATATTATATTGATACATGTAATTAAACTAAAATTACGATTATATGTAAATGTTAATTAGGTGTATATATTATATTGATACATGTAATTAAACTAAAATTACGATTATATGTAAATTCATAAAAAGTAAATCGTTGCTTTTTCTCTGTGACAATATAACACAATCATTTTCTCTGTAAAAATGAGAACTGTATAAGTTATTTTTTAGTTATTATTGTATCACAACTTTTATTCAAATACGCCATTAATTTATTTATGCCTTCTGACTCCCCTATCAGCTAGGACCGGACCTATTTCTCTATTAGGATAGGAAAATGTCTCCTTTAGCAACTGCATCAATCAACAACGTCATTGTATTTCAATATGTTTTGTTATTTTTTCATGCGCCATTCCTTCTACGTGTCCGAACAGTTTTTTATGTGAAACTAAATATAGACGAAGTAGTAATGTATTCGTACCGATGAACAACAATTGTTCGTTGGTCGCCAGCGGTAGCGGCGGGCGCACGAGCACCGTATGTAAATGATTCTCGCCTGACCCGACGCCATTTGGAATACATTATGGCTCAGTCGTTCTCAAACATTATCGTTGATAAAATCATCAAATGAAAATATAAGTTAAACAGTTTGAAAACGTAACAAAAATGTAACATCACGCTTGTAATCTCCGAATCGATAGGCGGAGGAGTGTAGTACACTCACACGTTTCACTAGTTACGTTTACGCTTCACAATGGAATAAGTGGTGAGCCTATTGCGATACACTGGGCACAGATTCAGACTCCAAGTCACAACTAGAAATTACTACTGGAAAATCTAAGTTAGAAAAATTCAATAATATCCCATAATAAAACCCCATGGCGTTATAGATAATGTTTTTAGTTACAATCAGTCATTGGTGACCAACTGCCATTGATGAGGCATGATGACATATAATAGTCGCATAATATAATTGTTAGAATCCTAATACCGGCAGAAAAATTGTCTCCGTGACACATTCTAATGGGAAATATTTAATCCACTTTTGTTGTAAGAATAAATAACATGAATGTCTTTACACTGAATCTAACTAATTCGAACGAAATGTGTTATATGATAGAAAATCTGCGATGACAATTCTAATGATTTGGCGCTATGGAGAATCCATTAATTTCTTTATCCTCTGCGGCATCATAGTCCTTCAGTTATAAAAAAAAGGAACAAAAAAAGCTTTGTATCCTCGATTAATTTCATCAATTATTTACACCAAAAAAAAAACAAACAGAAACAATGACAACCGCTGTTTTTGTATTAAAAAATCATAGTTACAACTGAAACTGCTGTGTTGTGTCGTTTCAAGCCGTCTATTCTTCCGTAGGGGATAAATATTCAAGTGTTTTATAATTATCACCGTAGTAAAGTAAGTACAATTGCCTGGAAAACAACATTATTAATAGGTAAAGCGTCAAAGCTCATTCGCATATCGTAAACATTTCTAACAGTTACTTCGTAAATTGGATAACAGACGAGATTTGTGGGCAGTATAAACTCTGTACAGATAGTATTTACGACCGTAAAATGTTAAATATATTATATTTAACGGTATTAATTTGCACAGTCTGAAG
>DWJK01001860.1:0-15859 GCA_018248815.1 Croniades pieria auraria
GTGGCTGGCGGTGGTTGGATGCGAAGAGCAGAAGATCGAGCTCAGTGGCGTGCCATTGGAGAGGCCTATGTCCAGCAATGGACGGGAGCAGGCTGATGATGATGATGATGATAGGTTAGGTTAGATTAAGTTAAGTTGAAATAGATTAGTTCGGGTTTGGTTAAATTTACAAAACTGTTGCGTTGGTGAGCTAAAGTTGATATATAATGCGTCAGCGTATGGCTGCACGCTTTTATCTCCAATAATTCATTTTGTAGCATAACACCACCTTTGATGCTAACTTAATTTTATTCTGCAGAGACTTTATTAAAGGCTTCTTATAACTTACGCTCGTTATAAGTAGCTCGAGGTACGAAGACTCGGAAAGACCGTGTAATTCGTTTCAGAAGCACGCTTCCCGTTTGAGGCTTGCAGCGGATGTTCTTCAGATGCACTTAGAGCCATTAGCTTTACTTGTTATTCGTGTCGTGAAATGAATTGAAATTCAAAATTTGTTCCACGGTTAGCAAATTTTGAAAGTGGATTTAAAGTCTGGAAAACGGTTATACGTATTTATACGGAATTATTGATGTTCGATCATTTTTATAATTACTACTTTTAACACAATTCCGGATCGATGAGATTAACAAATTGAACGGAAAGAAGAAAGAAAGACTACTAAAAAAAGAAAAAAAAAGGGTTTAAACCAGACATTACAATTTACAACATCGTTAGTTCTTTTTAAAATATTTTTTAAACGTTTAAATAAATACTAAAACGTTTGCGAATTTCTTTTTTTTTGCAAAATTTCGATTTGATATTTTTATATTACCACAAGATCGTTCCTGTTTCTCATAGGGAAATAAAACATACGCGACATGAGATTGAGACGTGCATGTATAGAATACATTTGACATTTAATAAACCGCAGATTTTTTCCTACATATCACTGTTACTTCTACAAAGCTTAGCAACTTAAAGAAGATAGAGTTGCGTTCTGCGTTGCCCAATTGGCAAAACGTCAAGCTAAGCAATTTATAGATCCCAATGCGGCAACCCTGAACTAAGGCCTATTGGCGGTAAATAAGACATTATTTAATACCAAAGCTCCGGTTTACTGAATGCAAATCGAATATTACACAAATGAGAAATATTTTCTCTATATTTATGTTTGTATCTAAAACTATGTATCTCGAAACATATAAAATAGCTTTTCTTACTTCTATGTCTACAAAAAGTTATGGAAACAACATCTGACACAAGCATACATATGGCACAAAAACATACCAATGTTAGACTCGCGGTAAAACTGCAAACGACCGTCTGATTGTAAACGGTCCTACGACTCATACATTCAAATTCAATATTATAAAGAACCAAATCAAAGCTATGATTAGTCACATCTTTCTATTCCAAAATAATTTACAATCCTCTATATTGCAGCGTGTTCCTAAATACCTCATTCTTCGCACTGGAACACAGACGAAGCAAGTTTTGTTGTTTAGCCGCGCAAATAGACACAGCGGCAATATACGGATGAATGTTAAGTAAAAGATCTATATTTCTAAACCGATTTTCTTTTAATTAATGGATAACATAAGCAAGTAAATGGGTCAAATAATAATGATTAATAGCACCAAAACCACACCATAATAGCACAAAGGCAATAAATGAGCAAATAAAACCTATAGCTATAATTTAAAGGAAGATCACAGAAAGTCAAATAAGACGAAGCAAGCAAAAGTAAATATAACATCACGCTTCACACAAACGATATACGAAATATATACGAAAGGCAAATATCTTCACATTTTAACTTAAGCTCCTTTCACACAAGGCTTTAATTAAAATGAATACAAAGATCTTGAGAAATTCAATAAGGAAAGAGAACTCAGAAATTATGTGACTAAGTAATATATGAAGGAAGCACGAAATTTATAAAATCATATATTCATGAATGCCTCGCTGGATGAGTTATTGCAAGCACGAGTCCTGATCGATATGTACCGGGTTCAATTACCGAGTGAGGTACTATTGAAATTTTCTAATTTAGATTTTCTAGTTGGAATTTCTAGTAGTGGCTCGGAGTCTTGATTCATGCCCGATGTATAGCAATAGGCTCACTACTTATTCTATCTTTGGACGCTAACGTAACTGGTAAAGTGAGAAAGTGTACTGTGCTCCTCTGCCTATCCCTTCGGCGATTACGGGCGTCATGTTACGATATAAATTCATGATGACCTCATATACGAGTAAATTAACACATAGTCTTGGATTAAAAAAAAATCCATTGTAATTTCTGTTGACACTCTTATTACGTAGTTCTCACCCAAGAAATTTTCCGTTTTCGTTTATAGGTAGGGTAAAAGTACGAAGAATTTCCTTAAATTATATAAAAAAAATAAAATGCAAATGGAACTGAAAATCTTGTTACTATAAAAATATAACAAAACCAAAACGGCCTCTCTCGGCGTTTTCTTTTTAAAAATTCATGACACATTCGCAGAAAATATTTTAAATCTTGGCTCTTTCGTGCTTGGCGTTGCTTAGTACATTCACAATAAAATGATGTTAAGCATAAAGATACCTGTGCTTGGAATTCGAATAACAGATACCAGGTACCTAATATTTTGATAATCTATTGAACACCAAATTACATATATAAATAACACGATTATTTGCTCAATTTACAAAACTAATCTTTGAGTTTTAACATCACATAATAGCATAATTTTTAATACAATCGCATAATTTTTAACAACAAAGTAGTGGCGTAGATAAATGTTTTCAACATAATTATGTAAACGTTATTAAACTAAAAAATAATGTAAGCCAAGTACAATAAACAAAAGAAGATTGATAGAATTTTATCAAAGCTATTGACGGTAGGTTGTAGTAGATCTCAGTATTGTTGTTTGTCCTAAAGCTTATCAACTACATGACAAGTTAAATTATTCTGTCTTATTACGACAATAAAAAAATAAAAAAATCACTACCTACCGCGTACTAGTTGTTAAATGATTGACTAAAATATTTAGATCTGGAGTGTTGCAAGGAAGTATTCTAGCAATATTTTGTTTATACCTCAAAATATTCCAAGCATCACATACTCGTTTCTTTTAACATGTCCCTGTCCCAACATATCAGTACATATTTCTGTAATGAGCTACCTCTAAGATGTCATTTGACTCCATGAAAATGTAAAATATCAAAATGTCATAGCAACATACATTTCTCCCGTTCCGCTAATGTACACTGTCGTTAGACATGAAGTGTTCTATATAAAGGAGTTGGCTGCACTATTCCACACTACAGAAACTCTTATTTTTGTAGTGTGGAATACTACTTCAGAATACGAAGTTTCAATTGCTTCGTAGTTTACAACGGAAAGGAGCTCTCGGCCAAAGCAAATAACACTTGACACAAATAAGTCTAAATTTAAAATCGATTTAAGGTAGTATAGTATTAAGATAGTATGTCATCATTTTATTGCCGAAATTCATATATTATTTTTTTTTTTACATGATAGGCTAGTGTTTGGCCGTGGTACCGCCTGATGGAAAGCGCGGATGCGTCCTAAGATGGAGCACGCATGTCTAGGAAGAGCCTAGGCTTATCACTATACATTATTATATGGACTGCCTTAAAGATGCGTTACGTTGAAATAACACAACAATGATAACTTAGAACAAAGTGATGGTCACGAATTTGAATGAACAAATTTGAATAACCACAAAATAAAACCTATTCCTAACATACGCTTTTAAAATCTGCCTCATACATTTTGATTGAAATGCGCCAGATTACATGATTTTTTTCAATGAAATGCTCCCGAGAAATAATTGACATAAGCACTGCGATATTGCCTCATACATGCGATGTTATGTTCATATGGGAATTATGGCAAATATAGTGTCCTTGAAGCATCAAGTAGTTCTCCAGCTTTCAATAATATTGACTGAAATTTGGGTAATGTTTGATATTTTGTTATTATTTCTTATTATAGCATCACGCCAGTCCCCACAGGCTGGGCTGAGAACACCGAATTCAAATATCTCTGACCTTACGAACCTGTCCTGCTTCAGCTACATTTATCATTCTCTTAATGCATGCACACCGGTATCGGCGACTTCTCATACAATGTCTGCACTATCGTCAAGATAGCTTTTTAATACTCTCTTTTTATTGATCATTATAATAAAAGTACATACATAACAACATAATATAATAGATTGAAATATAAATTAAGAGAAAGCGATCGTAAATATATTCAAAAGTCATTTAATCATCTGAATATGGTACGCGTCACTGAACCCTCATTGGTATTCATCGGAGATCTATATCGGTTTAATTCACAAACAAATTCCCAACCGTTTTATTGAAAGTCATCGCAGGTTTGCCTTTGACGTTCATTATATTAAAATGCTCATTGATTTCAAAGGGAAAATTAACATATTTCTACAGTTATGGTCGTTTACGACATTCAGATTCATTATTTTGTCAGATCCTTTAAATCTTATTAAACTTTAATCAAATATAACTGAAGTATCTAAAAGGTAGCGCCGCAGTTAATATTTTATTAGGTAATCATTGTTCTAGATTAAAACAATAAAACCGACCAGTAACAATGTTAATAAGTTCACAATGAAACGGTCAGATGGACAGATAGGTATTGCGAATATTTTATAAAGCTTTCATATGGTTTCTACCCGAATTTTTCCAATAACCGTATACACATTCGTTGTTTTACATATTCGATTAAATCTATACGAATATATTAGTACAAATTAACTTTGTCCGTTTGCTAATAACGATGTTTGGCGATGACAACGACTGAACTGCTGAATCTATTTTGAAACAATTTATTATAAATATATTTTACTATTAAATATTTCGTGAGTATTTATACACATTATTAAACATGTACCGGTTCAACTCACGTACGTTTTTGGGGATGGCCCGACTAGTTTCGGACCTGTACGAAGTCCTTCCTCATGAACTCCCGCCGCTTGCAGTCTCCGTCACGAACTCGTTGCAAGCGGCAGGCGCTCGTGAGGAAGGACCTCGTATAGGTCCAAAACTAGTCGGGCCATCCCGAAAAACGTACGTGAGTTAAGCCCGTATATATTTAATCGTTATAGATATACTTTATAATAGGATAGGAGGTAAGCAATTTCATTTTCAAGCCTGTTTAATATTATTTAACTATTATACTATTGTTAAAAATTAAGTATTATAAAAACAGTAAATATATTTTCATATTAAACTGTGCTACGCCAGGGAGTAGGGATACTAAAGGTGAGTAACTCACAAAAATATCAAAGTTCGTCGAAATTTTAATAATAAAAGAACCGATCTATCGACAGGTATTCACATACTATGTAGAAAACGATAACACTAATTCGACCAGAAATATATCTGCATATGATTTTGTTGCAACTACTCGTAAGTGTCGTAGTCATTTCATTTCTGCATAAAGTTAACTCCAATAGTTGTTAATAGCAGTTTCTCTAAAAGCGTCAAAGCATCCTTAGAGGTATTACGCCAATCCTTTGTTCGCGAGCCTGTTTCTGTTCTACAGTCGGCACACATTTCATTTCAATCACCGAGGCTTCGACGCTGCATTCTTTTTGATCCGTTTCAAGCTCGAGCACTGATGAAGTAGATTCGACTCCAGTAAAATGCTGTACATTGTTGACACTTTGAACAGAATTTTGATTTTTTTCCTTATGACAGCGGGAAGTATTATTATTACATTCTTCACATTATAGGTTTCAGGTAAAAGGAAAAAGAGGGAAATTTACAAATTATTTTTCAATCATAATTAATCTGATCATATATAAGCAGAAGATAAAAATATTTGGAACTCGGTGCTCTTTGCCTACGTAATAAGAGACTGGGCGTGATTATATAATTTATATGTATATACATGTATATATATAAACATGGTACATATGTTATCCCTTAATTTGAAGTTTTATATTGTTTGTACGAGTAACAATAACGTGTGTCTTGCCTTTTTTTAAGCTAAGGGTAATATTTCAATTTCTCATATCAGCCTTTTATTTTTCCGCCAAAGGGTGGGTTCGATTTCTCCCCGGGCATACATGACAAGCGTTAATTCAGTTATCTGTTTTAGACATGGATTCATGCTAGATTGTGTGTGTGAGTGTACATGCGTGTGAGCATTCCATATACTTGTTGTTAAGTCCTCGCATGTAGTCCCCACAAAACAGAATCCTAATATAGGATTACGATTGGTTACCGTTATTCACGAATTTTTTAGCGGAACTATTGAGGGAGACCCTAAAACAATGAAAAAGCAAGAAAAGTAAAGTTCCATTACAAATACAAGTGGTATGTATACAAGTCTGTAGGGAATTATATGAGTAAGTCTATATCGGGTTGTTAGGATCATAAGACGATGTTAATCGTATAATATAATGACGTCATCAGTTTCATAAATATTTGTCTAATAGGATTATAAAATTTTTCGTTCATTAATTTAAATTAGCTGTACACATTTGAAACAAACCCATTTAATTATGGTAAGTTACCTAGAATATGACGTACGTTGGAAAAATCTTATTATACATTGTAATTGTTTTCCTAGTTTAAATTTAGGATATAAAAGGTGTATTTATGTATTATAGACCTGATGAAGTTAGTGCTTAAAGGTGTATGAGTAATATAGTAATACTAATAACGGCTCCATGTGTTTGGTAAACTACTAATCCAGGTTTACGCGGCAGTCGTCAATCATTTTCTCTTCAAGCATGATTGATATACAGTAATTAATCATTGGAATACCTCGCTATAAATGATTTGTAGTCATCACATCACTACTGAATTTACTTATATGTTATTATTCTAATTATACCATCTTGCCTGTTTCTTATAGGGTAGATAGAGAGCACCGAATGGCATATATCTTTATCGTTAAAGATTTCACGTGTTACCATTACATTCATCACTTTCTTTATACGTGAGCGTAAAAAATGCACGTATGCTCACATATACATATAATGATGTGAAAAACATGAATACATTCGCAAACAAAATACAATTGCTTTCTAAAGTTCGTTACCAATAACACATATACACTCGCGCACAAAATGTGTAACATTTCGTTCGGTACGATTGTTACTGGAAGTTTGAAAACTGAGACGGTTTAATTACTCACAAATTGGAAGCTTCTCCGATCAAGTTACTTATACTTTTGGGTAGCGAAGATACGGGAAGTTCAAAGGCGAAGTTCAAAACACAATTGAACAATTTGAAACAATTCAATTGAATTACTATTAAAATCTTTATACATAATACAAAGTAATTATGTGTTACATTTCTCTTCAGTTCTTATTTTAAGAGCTTTGTCATAGACAACACAATAATCTTGTAACAGCGGCAGCCGTAAAAGTATGGATACGTTTTTGTAATTCCAGCTGCGCCTACAGACGATGTTAAAATCCACGACAATTACATCTAGACGATGTTCTGTGTGAGATGCTAATTGAATATAAATTATATAACCGCCCTTTTTCATAACACAAGTATAACGGATGCTGGCATCCTGTCGCTTTATTTCCTTAGACAACTAAATCCTCCCTAAACATCACTGTCCACAAAGCCTTTAACCCAAATAATAATAATAATTGAGAGCACACTGACGTATAAGATTTTGACTATTTTATTCCTCTGAAACCGTTTAGTTCCTGCCCACTGAGGGCCGGGGTTGTCTCCTCAGTTCGGAATCCAGCTGACGCATGATTATTATCCACAATTAGGGACAAGAGTAACTGACTAATGTGTTCTGGGAACCCACAGCGCAGCCGACGTTGTTTAATTTTTAGATCACTTATGATCTGCAACTGATAGAGATATCGATATATGATCTAAGAGCGCCAAAAGTTTGCCCTTTGCATTAGTATGCACTGTTCTATAACTTTAAAATTTAGGTTGATTCAACCGATAAGTATATTCAACTGGATAGCTGTGCTCGTTAAACAAACACTTATTCTAGATCCAGCTCAATCAAATCAGCAAACTACGAATTTGTAGCGATCACAAGCTTAACAAAGCCATATTTTTTATAAAATTTGCCCTCGCTTTGGTTGACTCGAGATTGTCATTAATTTAAAACACGTCTCAATATCTCATGTAATCTGCTTACTGTTTGCTTTCTTCTAAACTCTTAATATCTCAGTTATTAATGTTCTGCGCTTTAATAAAATCAAGTGCATTTCCCTGTTTCTTTTCTTCCACAAATGCAGACGCTGTTCTAAATCCAAGTAATTCCTCTTCGCAAATAAAAAGGCTGAGTTACAACAATACAATAACGCGACATCGCTGGAAACACTCATTTTGCTAAGCTTGACACACAAACAGGCTACCACGAAGTCCGTAACTTACGTAAATAGTAAAAACGCGGATCGCTCCTTACGAATACCAAATATGAACCTTATTACGTTGAGATACGGGTGTCGGAAATACTGGGTTATGGTTGGACGAAACGTGAGGGCCAGTTGACCTTAGTTTTTCTTACGTAACCACGGGCCTCGATGTTACGTTCGCTTTTCATAGTATGGTAGCTACTCACGTATTCTGCGGTGGCAGCTGATTCATACAATTGCAATCAAAATATGTTTGTTACTTCGTTCTGGTTGTGTTTTGTTTGATATCCTCATATATTGACTGGTTATATTAAATCGAACTACGGAAGTTTTACTTGAGTAAGATGAACCTCAATTTGTCTTTTGTCTATGGTATAATGTAGCTGTATGATTTGAAATACACGTAATAAGACTTCAAATATTTAATGCGAACGCAAAAAAATGAAAAATATTTGAATTAAAATTGTAATGTTTATATTGACTGTATTTTTATTACTATTACAATATATTATCACGCTAGGTCACTTAAGGGGAAAGCAGAGAACACCGGGTACGAGTCACGTAAGCCAATCACGATTTTTCCGATTTCGCATACCTAGAACAGTGTTTAGTTGGCGGGTTAGTTTTATTTACGATATCTCCTTCATCTTTGTTTATGGTATTCATTCCTAAAAACACACATAACTTAATATAGTCAGCAGTGCGGGCCGAGTTTCGAACTCAAAACACTTAAAACAGTAGGTTACCACCCGAACAAATAAATGGGCTGATTTATTCATAAATTACGTAATTTTAAGCTTTAAATATGAGAATAATAAAATATATACACAATAATAATTTTCAACGTATTTTGTTACACTGACCTATATAATTAATTTAATTTGTGGTTTGCTAAAATTCAGCTGTTTTGTCATACATTATAGATGTGGAATATTTCGTGTAAAAACACGACCAACATTTTCCGTGAAGCCCGAATTTTGCGCAGCACGTTTCAGGCCTCCAATTGTCTAATGTGTCCACTGGATTGAAAGGTCCGTTCATGTGTTTCAATCCACCTGAGCTCCTAAAGCCTTGTACACATGCTCAACCATATTTCTCTATCCCGTTGTATAAGACACGTTGTTCTCTTACTCTCCTATATTTTCTCTTACTCTACTTTACCTTCTTACTTTATTATAACTACTCTATTGTTAGCTATATTTATACTACTACTCTATGTTATTCTATTGCACTGTATCTATTACTACGAGTATCTCTCTTTATTCATCCTTAACTGGACTTACCTTGACTGACCCGATGGTGCAGTGGTTAGTGTAGCTGACTTGCGCCGGGGTCGTGGGTTCGTTTCCGACCCAGAATAAATATTTTTGTGACAAGCACGAGTATTTGTTATGTATCTAGATGTAAAAATATCTATATATGTGTATATTTGTCAGCCGTCTGGTTACCATTGCACAAGCTCTCTTGATGTATACGTTGGGATTAAATGGACATGTGTGGCGATATCCCAAAATATTATACTGTACCTCTTATTCGGAGTTACATTATATGCTCGATACTTAATATACGAGTACATACATCTATAGAATGACGTCAAAGTTTGAACGAGAGTTTAAAACCATACATAAGAATAGCAGATGTCACACTTTTAGTCGGAACGCTACAATTATCGTGATTGAAATGGATGGAGAGGTGATGGAATGAATACGAATTCAAAATTACGGAAAGCGATATTAACGTGTTTGAATGTTTATGAACGTTTACGTCCAATGAGAATTCGTCTACATAAAAAATAATATGTAAAAAATATCTCATGTTAAATTTATTCTTTGGCAAAACATACATAAAATATGTATGTATGTATGTTGTAGTTCGTTTGTCTATATTTCACTTAAAATTAATATAATTGGTGATACAATTCCACTTGTTAATTCGATAGGTCTATGTTGTTCTGTTTATTTAAAAATATTTCTATTCGATCATTTTCTCTAGATTTCTGCTGTTGTAATTTAGCAGTCCTATTACGTATTTGCTAAGTGGAAACAAAGGCGTAAGTTTCCATGTACATCTATAAATCTAATGGGTTTCATAGCAAAAAAAATACATTAATGTATTACAGAAAAAGATATGTTTTATCTTATATTGTGATGTAGATACTGGCGCAGTAACTCGAATGTTAGTATCTATTTTATGTAAAGCTTCAAAATTTAAATGAAGCGCTCAGGGCGCGCTGAAAAATGGTATACGGTCTACATTTACGCTTTGACAAGCGTTGTTGCCTCTTAGCCGCTTGAAGGCTATTGGAATATAGTTAACGCCGTTTTCATTCTGTGTATATTTAAAAACACAATAAAAATCTTTATAAATCTTAAAAAGACTAAGTGGGACAAAAGTTAGAGATTCAGAAAATAAACCCTCAGAGCTTGTTCATAAATGTGTTTCAAAATATTAAAATGTCATAAGAATATATTGATTTGGCTATTTGGATAGTGTGTACGAAGCTTAACGTTGTTCGACAGATTTGCTTCCGTTCGCAGCGTTGCTCAAACTAATATGATTACGTCGCAATGTATTTGGAAATCCGTAGCTACATTCAGATTTGTCTGAACCTGTGACACAAACACCCTGCTGATTACAAGAATTAGTTGATCAGTACATACTCGTATGTACCTAATCCACTCGATACATAACATATACATATTGTACTGACTAGAATTACTTTGTGATACTAATGCCTAGCAGTATTACGTATATAGTTAGCACGAGAGAAACAATAAAACATTAATTCGCGATGCAGAAATTTTTCTAGCGCCATCTATCGTGGGAGGATCGAACTGTGTGTCAAATCCAAACAATAGAAAAATTGCTTTGACCTGATTTATATGGGGGGGAATTTCAATTGATTTAGCCACTTTTTCTACATTAGATAATATAGTTTTTAAGTCTTTAAGTGCCTCTATTAGAGCTTCTACATAGAAAATGTTATTCAACGATCATGATATACATTTTTATTCTCCTGTTTTTGTTCTTTAACAAAAAAATACTTGACATAGATTCGGAAATGTCATTCATGAGATTTGATTTAAATCAATTTACCATTTAACAATTACCATTGTTTGAAGCTACGTTGGCAATATTTGTCTAATATGGTAAATCAATTTAATATATGTGTTCCCTTTAGCAATAAACGGGTCAAACACAATAGACGGATTATATCACCCGGATATATTGACATTGCGTATTTTGGTATTGAATTGTACAGTTCCATTGTATTTCGTATTATACATAGAAATGACAGGCGAATATGACAATCCCGAGAAGGTAATCAGTGATTCAGAAATATATAATTCAGCCAGAGTACTTAAGATCGGCGAAAATGCTATAAAACTCATCTAACTTTCCTGGAAATTTGACTTCTTATCACAAGGAGTTCTCAATTCAATGACTAAGCTTAGTTCTCCTCCAAGCTGTTACCCAAGATCCATTAAACTTAGACTTCTACAAATTTGCTTCAAGGTTTAAATCAATTATATTTACCTAAAATGTAACATCACGCCTGTAATACCCGAAGGGGTAAGTAGAGGAGTCTAGTACACTCCCACGTTTCACCAGTTACGTTTATTAATCTAAGCGACTTTGTCCAAGAGACATCAGATAAGCTGTTTTGTATGTATAAATATAATCATCAGTCTGTTTCAGCGTTCTATTGTTAGACTCATTTTCCTCGCAGTATGATAAATGAATGTGTGATTGTTAATCATTATGAACGTGAATTAATAGAAACTTCCAAATTATTCGACTGCCTCGTTGGTCGGGAGGTCCTGGGTTCAAATCCCGGGTCGGGTGCCATTGGATTTTTCTGATTTAGAATTTCTAGTAGTGACTCGGAGTCTAGATCTGTGCCCGGTGTATGGCAATGGGCTTACCACCTATTCCATGGGACTTAAACGTAACTGGTGAAACGCTTCCTACACTCCTCTGCCTACCCCTTCGGGGATTATAGGCGTGATGTTACGTAACGTAACGTCCAAATTATTCATTGTTTCTGTATTCTTTCCAATGCACTTTATAGATACTCGTAGACGGATTTTTTTTCGAAGTATTTTTGAAACCGCCTTTATATAGGCCCTTTAATAATTATGCAATAAGCTCTGCTATTCTGTTCATAACAGTAATTGAAGTTTTAATGGCATATTGCTAGATAAACTGTCTTTTTTATTAATATACTAAGAAAGGTAATTCTATTACATTACAAATAATTAAATTCTCTGTTCATTTTATGTTATATTCCGTCTGTTTAGCAACAGACCCGGTATACGACAATAAGCTTTGCCCTGTTCTATGGTTGACCGTATAACGTAACTAATACATCACGTAAGTGTACTGCACTCCTCTGCCGACCCCTTCGGGGAAACACAGGCGTGTCGTTATGTAATGTCGCCACTAATTATCTGTTCTTTAACTCGTACACGTGTTTCTAACCAGGAATAATGTTAATTAGTTCCTAGTAACAAAATTGTTGAGAAAGGTTCGTTTACCTTTCGCTCCGCCGTAACTTTTATGATCCTAATAAATTGACCTTAATCCTCGCCTAGCGAGGTAATGAAGTCATTACATCGATAGATTCTGGTATCTTTATTACATTATGTTACAATTAGAAAGACTATAGAAGTTCAGTAGAATAATTTGAGTCATCGTTTCCAGTCTCTTATTGTGGTCGGATTGTCGATAAACTTTATAGGATTGTTCTGATATCATTCTCTTCGTATGGCCACTAATCCCTATTGAAGGTCAGTAATAAGCTTCAGGTCTTTCTAAATTTTTACGGAACAAACCATATTTTTAGTACTGGGGAATTAACAGATTTCCGTCGTTCGAAAATTTCATAACCTTAAAATCTAACGAAAACTGTTGGTACGCAGAAACACTTTTTAAGATCATTTCTTTCTGTTCTATCTACACCAGTTTCCGAGCTACTGCTGCGTTTCCTACCTATGTATTCCTGACTATTTGCCACCTTTCATGTTTGCACTAATCATCATATTTTATTGTTCTAATATTAATTTCTGCGTACTACACAAATAAACTGCGATGCCCTATTTGTATGGCAACATTTACCTTCCTGTTTTATTGAAACTAACAAAAAAACTGTTCGCAATACTCGCGTCGAAATATCGATATTAACAAACAACTGTGATTTCAAATCCAGTATCTCTTTTTATAAAACTATTTTTAGTATAGAATTTTCATTTCTATAAAGCTTCTGAATGATTAAAAAGTCATGTTTACTCGTATGTTTTTAAATACCATTGTTTTAAAGTTATCTAGTAGTCAAAATTTATATAATTTTAGCCGAATCTCGAGTAATTGTTACGAAAGACGTGAGACAGAAATCAGACATGTTTAAAATGCTAAATGACAATTTAAAATAATTTTCATACCACAGTAATTAAACCATTTGCTGATCTTTGGAAGCAGAAATAGCTGACAAATATAGTCGAATTTTGGATTTAAACTTATTTGTCATGCTCTTCATTCTGCCTTTCCATATAACCCCCAGTGGATTAATACAATATAGCATTCGTTTCTTTCCGGAAAAAATATTTACATAAACACTGAATTACAAACCTTTATAAGATTTTGAAGAGAAGCTGTACCTCCTCTTCAAGCGCGGACCTAGTTTGCTTCTGCGGGAGACCAAAACGACGCGCACACTTCGTTGCGCATAGACGAATAGATATTTGATGACCAACATTGTAATCAAATGAATCATCCATTATACTTTTACTTTAAAAAGGATTGTACGGGCTTTAATTGGTATTGCAATTTAATAAATTTTTTTCTCATCACCACTACTAATAGAATGATATTGTTCACCAAATCACGTCGAATTTCGCAATGATATCGTTGTTCCTAGGATTAGACGGTCCACGTTGCACTAATTACGTCCCCATAAATCATTTTTATCGCCCTCGTTAAGTCATTTAGGGAAGTTTTTGCCGGGTTATTCTCTGAAGCGCAATTTCATGCGGAATTGAACCTTTTATGTGAAATTCTCAGGCCATATTTTCCGTACAATAGCCATTTGCCGTCATTTTGCAAAAATCTATAGACATCAGCACCTGTAGTATCTGTTATTAATAAACTCTCAAGCCGGGACTGTTTGAAATGGTTGTTACGAAGTTAATAAAATATTCCACTTATATTTAAATACAACTCATGTTATAATTATTATCAATAAATGAAATTTTAAGATATTTTTAAGCGGTAAGAAAAGTGCACAGAAACGGGTGCATAGCCCCGATTTGGGATTTCCATCTCCAGCAGTGGACTAATAAAGATGGATTTTCATACGGACAGATTCAAGTTCTACACTTTATATTGTCATATAGGAATATTTAATGAAAATCATTTGTAATGCTGTAATATTTTCAAATGTTATTTTACATATCCATGTGTGTGTAAATGTACTTGTAAATTTAATCACACACACACACATACACTATCTCTCATGCACATACATAACCATTGGTATTAGCGTGCTACTGCCTCGATAACATAAAACCGTTGTAAGCAAGGTCGACATGTATCCCCAGTTCGTTCGAGTAACCTATTGAACTCGGATGACTTAATGATGTTAATTGAGTTTGAATTGGCTCTTGTGTTTTGAACACTCTGCATTATTCAGACATTGAGATAAGCCCTTCGTTTATGCTTAGAAAGTTTATTAATATAAAACTTATTGGAATAAAGCGTTGACATACTCGTACAACGAGGTCGGACCCGGTTGGACCTTGAAAGAATGGCAACTATCAAAAAGTTTACGGTTGGCATAAAGTCCAAGAAACATATTGCTTATCAATTAGTATTAAACTTACTTAGAGCGACGAGTGGCAACGATTAGGGGAGGCCTATGTCCAGCAGTGGACGTTCAAAGACTGATAGATGGATTAAACTTACTTAAAGACCTCTGCAATAGTTAATTTTCTGCAATAGTTAATTTTAATCAACGTTCGGATGGTCTGCTGCCTATAATACTATAAGTAACATACAATCAGCAGTACATGTGTTTTTAAAAGCTAGTTAGTGAAACTTTCCGTCTATAAATCGCTTCAACCAGAAGTACTGTTTCAAATTAGGGGGTTACCTACCGAGCGTATATTACGCGCGAAAAATTGCACAATCGTTTTATAGTGTCCATATTGTGGTAGGCAGACACACCATTAAATTTTAGTATTTCCAAAGAAGAAGACAGCAACGGGGACTATATGTTTAAAATGCTGCCTAAATTTCAAAAATTCTTCGAGGTAACTAACGGTCTCATATCCAAAAATAAACCACGCGTGACTTGCTTATACACTTACACACACTTACACACACTTACACACACTTACACACACACACACTTACACACACTTACACACACTTACACACACTTACACACACTTATACACACTTACACACACTTACACACACTTACACACACTTAC
>DWJK01001861.1:0-15858 GCA_018248815.1 Croniades pieria auraria
GGTATTGATTTTACTATTAAATGTTAAGTGAGTATTTATACACATGATTATATATGTACCGGCTTAACTCACGTACGTTTTTCGGGATGGCACCACTAGTTTCGGATCTGTACGAGGTCCTTTCTCATGAGCTCCCACCACTCCGGTCGCGACCTCGCTGCAAGCGGCGGGAGCTCATGAGGAAGGACCTCGTATAGGTCCGAAATTAGTCGGGCCATCCCGAAAAACGTACGTGGATTAAGCCGGTACATTTTTAAACAATATATTGCTTTGTAGAGAAATGCAGAGTTAATAATACTTTATTTTTTCTTGGTTACTTTCACAAATATGCACCTAAATGACGAAATATGTTTTAACTCAACAGAGCGATGTCGCAGTGCGATTCAAAAGACGAAGTGACCAATGTCACTTTTCACAACACCGATATTAGTGACGTGAGAGAAGCACCCAGACAGGTAACTGAAGAAGTTCCTTCTATTTCTTTTCTTATTAATATTATCAAAACGGCCAGCCGAACACAAGGTTTCCGCTGTTTTTATGTATACGGTCATGTAGTGGTGGCTTAAGCAGTTAACTTAAGTTACATTTATGAAGGACTGGGTTATTTATTATACTCGCGCCTCACATTGATCATTGGTTGGGCAGAGGAACACAATCAGATTGTTACAATAATCCTATCACAATCTTTTGCGAGTTGATAGTGCCTAAGTTTTTGAATGTAATGAATGTTTTGTCTCTTATAATTCTGTAGGTACTACTATTGTTAACTATCTTTCTTAGACATTTAATCATTCTCAGATTTAGAATCAGAATTAAATATTTGTGGATTTTATCTTTGTTCACACTGTTTATGACGACTAACACGTTTTGGTAAGCTTCATGTGCATGTCATTTTGTTCCGAATAGACCCATGGTGGCGCATCGTTCGACTGGACCTCGGAACAGCAAGCGACGATACTGGGTGCGTACTTCTGGTGCTATCCGATCACGTCGCTAGTGGGCGGCATGGCGGCCGAGCGCTGGGGCCCGCGCTACGTCGTGTTCGTGTCGTCCGTGGCCAGCGCCGCGCTCACCGCGCTCAGCCCCGCCGCCGCGCGCCTTGGCTACGTGTCTCTCATCGTCGTCAGGTTCTTTCTAGGATTCTCCGGGGTATGTACTTAACACTTACATCTTTTGTAACGAATCGTACTCTTGCCTTTGGGTAAACAAGATGTAGGAAAGAACGTACCACGTTTTCCTACACAGTGCTCATTCACTCTTAGCTTGAATATTTTGGTCGAATAAAATTTAATAATGTTGGTAATATTAAAGAATTTATCATCAATGAATGAATTAACTGCTTAATTGTTTCCTATTTTAATTCATTCGCTTTTTTCCTTTATTTGTAACTTTTTCACCTCAGAATCCGTAATCGTAGTAGGTACATAGACTGTTCAAACTTTTAGTGCGTACCTACAAAATTCTGTGATTGAACTTTTAACTTGGGAATTTATTAAAGTAAAGTATATTTTCTTCATGGATATCACTTAAGCTTTCGTGAATAATTGTTGAGAAACGTTCTGACTTGGACATTGATAGAACCTTCTTGCAATAACATTTTGTTTGAATTTATTAAAAAACTAAGTTTAGTTTTATTTTTACAAATCTGTAAAACTAGTGCGCTGTTTTGTTTGCTATTATTAATAACAAGTAAAATAATGTATCCTACTAAAGCCGTTAACATGTTATGTAATCAAGCCATGTTCAGCGGACAGTCGCATCCCTGTGATAATATTTTGTTTAAATAGTGAATTATTTAATAACGGGCAATGTAGGCACTGACTATACGTCACACAGTACCCATCACACAAATTATGCAAATATCACCCGCCAACAAATGCCAACACCGCAACGAAAAATCCAAATTTTTCACGAAGTAAATTTTCGGTTATTCCATAAGAAATCTTTAATACCAGTTACCTTTTAAGGAATGACTATGTCGAGTGTCTTTGTCAGGTTGGCAAAAGTGTATTAGCTAGAATACAAAGTACTGAGTTCCTTTTCGATTGGCATTATCTGATTTAAGATTAAAAAATTGGTTACTATCATTGTGGTTTTATTAAGAGTTCCTAAGAATTCATGTCAAAACGACATTTAAAAGTTTGCGTCTACACAGAAATTTTATTATTATTAAGGTGCTTTATTTAATAGTTAACGCTTTTTTAGGGTTTCATATATCCTTCGTTGCACGTGTTGGTCGCTCGCTGGGCGCCCCCGGCAGAGAAAGGGAAGTTTATAAGCGCAATGATGGGAGGAACGTTAGGCACCGTTATAACGTGGTCACTCACTGGACCACTGCTGGAAAAATTTGGATGGGCATCTGCTTTTTACGTGCCAGCTTCTTTAACATTTGTCTGGTGTATATTTTGGTGGTACTTGGTAGCTGACACGCCTAACGAACACCCGAGAATTACGGAAGTAGAGAGGAAATATATTATAGATGCTCTGGGTGACAAGGTTAAGAAATCTAAGGTGAGGGCAAGCTGTTTACTTTTCAATCTGCACAGAAGCTTACACGCTGTGCTAGTTGATGAAACGTTTTTTCACTTTACTTGATTCGATAACTTGAATTAGTGTGATTTATCTAGACTGATTAATAGACGGTACGGTTTACCCTGTGTGTATATGACACAAAATATTAATTATTGACATTTGTGCATTGGGTATTTAGCACCTATTTCCTGCTCCATGTTTTGCAATTTATGCGACAGACATAATCTTATTTATTTATAGGGATAATAAATATGTCCTAAAAGTTTTGTTTTATTTTCAGGGGTTGCCGCCATTCAAGTATATCTGTACTTCGTTCCCGTTCCTAGCTATGACTATTTTGCATTACGGAAATCTTTGGGGATTATATTTTATAATGACCGTTGGCCCCAAGTTTGTCTCGAGTGTTCTCGGCTTCGAACTATCTGCGGCTGGGATCGTATCTGCGTTGCCGTACTTGGCCAGATTGTTTATGGCGGCAATATTTGGAGCAGTTGGAGACTGTATTTTGTCCAGGAAAATGATGTCTACGACGACGATTAGAAAATTCTTCTGTCTTTTTTCACATATCATTCCGGGAGTGTTATTGGTTCTGATGGTATACGCGGGCTGCTCCACGGTTTTGTCAGTGACATTGATAACCATGTCTATGGGTTTTAACGGTGCAGCTACATTAACGAATCTCCAGAATCACCAAGATCTAGCTCCCAATTATGCAGGAACCCTATATGGCATTGCTAATTTTGTTGGAAGTACTGCCGGATTTTTCACTCCCATGATAACGGCTTATTTCACTAGAAATGGGGTAAGATTGCTTAATACTAAGATGAATATTTTTCATTTTGCTAAGTTTGTTTAATTTATAATTTTATATGTATTTGTTTATTACAGAATAGCTTCGATCAATGGCGTCCAGTGTTTTTCGTGGGAGCATCTGTATACATTGTTTCCGCGATATTTTTTATACTTTTCGGGACCGGCACCATACAGCCTTGGAACTTTGCAAACGCTGAGCAAAAGGACGACGGAGTCAAAAACAGCGACGTCAGAGGAGCAAATTCTGCCGAAGATAAGAATGACACGAAGGAAACTAAAGATACCCCATTAACTGTAATAACACGCAATTAGACGAGCGGTTTATCAATTCCGATCACATGCGTAACTTTTTTAATGTCATGAGCGAATCTGAATTCTCGTAGGGGATGTTTTAATGTGATATGTTCTGTGTATTTATAAAATGCATTTAAAATTCGATATAAATTGGATATTTTCGCTGGACTATTTATTGCTTGGTTACATGATTAAATTTTAATTTATTAAGTTTACGTAAATTTATATATGAAGAATCATGACTTATTAATTATTACATAGTTTCGAATTAATTTTTTTAGCACTAATTTGACTTATATTGTTTAAATAACTATACTCTATTTATATAGGTGCACGAAGTCCATCTTAGAATTATTTGACAAATTGTGTGTTATCCACTATTTAAGTAGGTACTGTAAATTAGATGTATAATACTTGTCAATTTTTGTAATATCTGTGATCATTACTACCAAATGAAGTAACAATTATATGTATGTATAACTACAGAGTGTTGTTTTTATAGAAGTCTCCATGTTAGATTTCCGAATGCGATAGTATATTCCTTTTAAACAAAAAAAATATATCGAAAGACATGGGTATTTTTGTGTTTTACTAAAATTATTCAATAAATCAGATAAACCTATTTTAAACAATTCACTACGGCCGTGGTCGCTGTGCGTCACATTTGCTAGGAACCTTTTGTAATGGTTAAAATTCGCGTTCGTGTCATAGTAAGTACTTGCGGAGTATACCCTTCAATGAAACAGTTCTTCATAATTGTGTTAATGAACAATCGTTTTATAAACTTTTAGGTTGGAATCATGATATTTTTAGGTTATTTCCTCGTGTACGTTGTGCGGTATAACCTCAGCGTGCATATTGTAGACATGGTGCAGGTGACGAAAAGGACACCAGCTTTAAACTTCACTTACACGGCTAAAATGAGGACGCCCCTAACAGGACGATCAGGGGTACGCGGGGCTCATTGCAACTTTTATTCATCAACGCGTAATATATACCTTAAAATTATAAGCTTTTATTTAAGTTGCAATGTACGTATGTTTGTCCGGGTGAAATCTTGCAACTGAATTTTAAATCCGTTATCTTTATCCGATTGAGCTGAAATTTGGACTACACGCTTATTTTGGATGACAATTTATGCTTAGCTATGTGATGTCATTCAAATTTCAATATGGCGGATCATCCAAGATGGCGGACTAGTTATTTTTTTCTGCACTACCACACTATGGTTATTAAATGAAAGGGCTCGCTGAGGAGAACACGGAAACTAACACAACGTCACATTAAATCCAAAATAAATTAAATGTAACATCACGCGTGTAATTCCCGAAGAGGTAGGCAGAGGAGTGTGGTACCCTTTCACGTTTCACCAGTGACGTTTAAGTCCCATGGAATAGGTGGTGAGCCTATTGCCATACAACGGGCACAAATCTAGACTCCGAGTCACTACTAGAAATTCTAAATTAGAAAAATCCAATAGTACCCGACCGGGATTTGAACCCAGGACCTCCCGATCGGCAACTTGCAACCACTCGACCAACAAGGCAGTGTTTACCTGTATACTAACTAGTTTTCCTTGACATACTTATTATAAGTAATTCTATGAAAGAAAATGTTTCCTATAAAATATGCAAATCTGATTTAATTTAAAATTTTATTTAATTTAAAGTTTATTTTCTTCTTTTTAGGGCAATAAAATAAAAGCTTGTTTTTAAAAAGTTTCTTACCATCAATTTATTAACAATGAATATAACGATTAAATTCAACTTTAGTACATTTCTTTTGTGAATAAAATGTGAACTAGCTGTGACTAAATAAGAATAAACCTGTGTGTGTTCGAAAAGTTAGCTACATCATGGGGTGCAGGTGTTTCATTTCCGGGTGACATAAGGATTGAATGCAAGCCTTATCTATGCCAAAAATGATGTTTATTAAGAATTACAAGTGTTAACTAGTTTGACAAATTAACGAAAACAAAATCAAATTGATTTAATGTTTTCTAATTAGATCGTCAAAGTAGTTCACACGTTAAATTATCTTGTCAAATTACTAATAATTTTATTAATAATAATCCATAAAATTCCGTAGGAAATTTTACCGAACTATAATGTTGAGATGCTAAACTTTTACGTTAAAGCATTTTACAGAATTTCATCGAAGTAATATATTGGAGTGAAATGAAAATTGCTCAGCTGTTTGCCGCCTATCATATCGGATACTGCATTTGTTTTCCCATATTTCACAATATTGGCGACCGGTGAGTTCAATATGAATTTGCGAAGTACTACCGTAACGCTCACATTCCCCACTCCGTACACTTAGACACAAAGACTTAGTCCTTATTAGCAACTGGTTTGCGATATGTTTCCGGTTGCAGTCCACTTCTAATAAAGGTTAAACAAAAACCGAGTGTGAAGGAAGTTTCCATGTAATGACATCGGTCCATGTTAGGATGTTCAATGTTATTTACACGGTATTTGTGTGAACTAGATTATCAGATCTATTGACAACATTGAGTTGACTGGCATCCGGTTCAGTGAGCGGTCAAATTTTTTGTATGTACATAAAGATTTTGATTTTTTGTATTAATTAATTTCTCTTGACTTTTTGTTCGCACACTTGGTTCCTTATAATATTTACTATTAAAATCAAGGTACATTATTTGGAATTAATATTCTCGGATCGAGTTGGATTACAGCCATACTTTTGAAATAACAATACATTATTTGGAGTTTGCAGGCTCGGACCGACGTGGATTGTTGGCATAGCTGGCTTTTCATCCGGTGTGCTGAACTGCCTGACGCCAGCCTCCGTCTACTGCAACTACTGGTTGCTGTTCATTGTTCGCATTCTGAACGGCTTCTGTGCGGTTAGTTTTGTGGTTAACTTCATTTTACCGTGTTTTAAGTATTGCGTCGCACTTTGCTTAAATTATGTTGTTATATTGCATGCTAATAACACACGAAGTATATTTTGTTTATGTTTTATGTAATGGTATTTATATGCAACATTAAACGTTCTTATTTAATTCAACTCTTTCAATTTTAAGTCATGTTAATTCATCAATATTTCATTTCAGTTCTATGTGTGTATGAAAATGTAATGAAAGAGAATGTTTTAATATTAATTTAGGGTGCAATGCAGCCGAGTATGGTACAAGTGCTAAGACATTGGGTCCCACCGATAGAAAGAAATCACTTCATGTGGGCTTACTGCGGTGAGTGAATCATTCGCAACAACTCTATTCAAAAGATAAAGTTCCGTTGGCATCCTTCATTTTTTGTTAGAATATGTGACAAGATCCAGCACGAATGATTTGTGGAGCGTACAGTTTGGAACTGTAATTTTCCAACTGTTCCAAACCTAGTTAATTCGTTGTCGACTTTTAATTAAGCTAATGTTTCAAATGGACTTTCTCTGCTAGGTATCACTATCGGAACCTGTTCGACTTTCCTTATGTGCGCCGCTATACATCTTTATTCTCGCTGGCCAGTTGGGTTCTACGTGTGTGGCGCGGTGCAAGTGGCCTGGGCCGCGGCGTGGATCTGCGCGGTAACGGACTGCCCGGCGAAACATTCCTTTATATCGAAAGCGGAATTAACATATTTGACAAACACCATTGGCACCGTTTTCACTATTAAGGTTATTTACCTTCCATTCTATTATGCTATTATTTGTACTTATTAGTAGCAAGCCATTCAAAGACGCGTATTGTAGTTACGGGTTGTATTGTTACTTCGTCGTGTTAGATATTTTGTCACTATGAACGTGTAGTAAAGTAATATTGTTAAATGAGTAGTTCTCTGTATTTGTATATACAATTTGTATTGTTTGTATATAAGTACAGATATATTTTCCACTGGTTCCACTTTCCGTTAACTGATGCGACCGGAACTTACTATCACGTTGGTCTAACAATGTTTGGTCGACGACAAAATTACCTCATTTGGAAAAGCCGATTAAATTTATGTGTTTATTTTTCCAAACGAAGGTGCATTTTTCAGCTCACTAATGCTCAAGCACCATGGAAATTAATACTGAAGTCAGTTCCGTTTTGGGCTCTCAACATCGTGCACTTCGGATATGCTTGGATGATCATTGCAATGTGTCTCCACGGCCCACTGTATTACGCAATGATACTTCAGTATAGTATTTATAACGTAAATATATTCACTAGTTGTTTGTATTTGTATGCACATTGATGAAGGTTATAAAATGCGGGTAATAGGTCAGATCGTCTAGATTACCAGGAAAATATTGAGATTTCAAACAATCTGTTAGGTAAGACGGGAGCCTTCAACATGTGTTCTGTCTCATAAAGGACGACGGCTATATTTGAACTTTAAGGCTATTTTAAAGAAAGTACATTGGTTCTCAGAAAGGAGATCGTTAAGGGAAGAAGATAAGCAAGAAGATGGATTGTTAGTTCTTTATCATAACATAGTGCTAGGTTCCAAAAAGAATGTTCGTACTATTGAGGCGGTCTATCTATATTATAAAAGATATCGAGTCTCGGAAATCTCGCTATTTCTATTGGAACGTTAGTTCTTGTTATACAAAGGATATTGGTTCTATTTAGAATTGAATAAAGATTTCTATGTGTTACGGCAACTATTTAAGGTTATATTGCTGGCGGTTGGTGGTATCTCATTAAAATAAAAGTCTTAAGGACATTACAATAAGTTTTAAAAGGCTTAAAATTAGTATAAAATGGGAACGTAGGACCTTGGTCTTATCAGTGTAATCAAAATAATGAAGGCCTATACTTATAAAATGCCATTGCTAGGGTTAATTCAACTGGTATTAATAACTAAATAGTATATTCGCAGGCAGCAGCTCTGACGGCGTTGCCGTTTTTCTTGCGCCTGGTGTTAGGCACAATAGTTATTCAGATGTTCCATTGGTACAAGCACTCCGCGAGAATAAAAAAAGTTAAGCACATACGGAAATACATTGTGATTGTTTGTAAGTAGATCGTTTCTTCAGCAGTTAGTACAACAGACTTTATACAGTTTACGTAAATATGCAGTAATAACTAGTTATACAAAACTTTCATGAATTCATTAAATTTGTAAGAAACAAAATATTTTTCATTTAGCAAGGCTTAGTCACCTTATATGTAACGTTACTTAATAAATACTTAATTAGTAGTAATTACATTTTACATTTGAATTATGACGCCATTTTCACCACTCACTGGTAGTCTTTGAGTCTACCGCACAATCATGACTTGAGAACATTAATAGTTCGTTTTTAAAACATCTGAGTGATAGCTATTTGTTCCGAATTATCATAGACTTACCACGTTTTAAATTTATAAACGTCATTCTATTATACTTGATAAGCGGAGGTTCGCGACAGGCTGTTAATTGTGGCTATTAAGCTTTCGCAATATTTCTACAACAAATCGATAGAAATAAAACAATTCTTTGTGTATTTCTCAAGCGCACGTGATCCCGGGCTTGCTGGTCCTGTCCATGTGGATCTTCACCTCGCTTCCTGGTCCCATTGTATTGACTATAGCTATTATGCTCACAGCAGCCGGAATGGATCTCACCCTGGATATCTGTTACGTTAGTCTAATTTATGATAAAATAGCCTAGGACATTTATTTATACTCTACACCAGTAGCAGCAACATATGGCATCATATCTCATAATCAACCTGTCTGAGTCCATTGCTATTATGCCCATTATGATCATGCTGAGCATGCAAGTTGGGACTACAGAGTATAGCTTCTTGCACCGCCTACGCTACTGCCGTTGGTTGCTAGGACATTGAGCTATACCTAGGTAGGTTGCAAAATACCACGACCAGTCGTTGCCAGAGTCTTGTCCAATATACAGCAGGTTCCACATCGGGCAGGTGTGGTTGGCGAGGAGTCGGAATGAGCTTGAAATATCCCTTACTCCTCGACATTAACATGAGTATCTTTAAATATTAGCTGGTCAAAAGGCGACCTTATCTGTAACAAAGCAATTTCTTCCAGGCAATGATTATGCATGCCTATTGATAGATATTAGGGTGATCCGTTTACTTCCTAACAAGAAATGATTATAATTTTGACAAACAGAAGGCATGATTACAAAACGCTAAATTACTTTTGACCTATTTAAATTTTCTTATCCATGCGTAAAAATTAACGAACCTTTTTTTTATTTTAGGAACTATCACCGGCTTACGCCAATTCAATAAACACAGTGATTAGAATGGTCGGAAACTCAGCTGGCATTATAGTTTCGTTATGGGTTGGACATCTTTCACAAAGATATAAAGTTCGGTATTTTTTGAATCAATTTGTGCCTATTATTACAGACATGTAGTTTTACGGTGTTGTGTTATCATACTGTTCTAAAAATCTACTTCCAGGACACGCCAAAAGTGTGGAAACATATATGGTGTTTTCATGGAATAGTGCTATGTTTAAGCGGAGTTATATTTTTAATTTGGGGGAACACCTGCCAGCAACCATGGAATAATATGAAAAGCAGGTATCCATACTGTCCGAGTTTCTTTTGTATCTTGTGTAATAATATAATATCATAAGATAAGCCAAGTGAAACATTATAACTGTGACAGGCCGCGAAGAAAACAACTAGTCACCAAACCGAAACCTTCAATGATGTCCAACATAACTGAAGCTGAAGAAGTTGAATCTTGGTAAGTATGGTATCGATTCTTCTTACGTAAGATTCCATTTTGTTTTTCAAAATAATAAAGTGTTGTTAGAAAAGGATCAGTTACACTGAAACTCCCAGTTTGACGTGTATCAAAGATTTTTATTTTTCAACAGATAACTTACATTATATTTTTGCATACAACTACAGATTACCATTATATTATTCGATAAATATCTAGTCTTTGGAATACCATTCATCAGTAGTTAAATGTAATTTTTTAAATACTCCTAAACATAAATCAGTTAAACAATCTTAAATACGTTTTTTACCTTTTAGACGCAAATAAAATATAATCCCTGCCAAGCCACTTGACCGCGCGATTTCTAATATAAAATATCGGCTTAGAAAATATTACGTAAGAATGGGTTTGACCCCTTCCTCCCCCTAAAGTAAGGGTATGAAAAGATTTTTCCAACCCACTCTCCCCCTCGAAATCCTTACGTAATTAATGAATGGCCCCTAAGGTATCTTAGACTATCGTAAGTATATGTAGGTTTACCACCTAGTCCATGGGACTTAAACGTAACTGGTGGAACGTGAGAGTGTACTACACCCCTCTGCCTACCACTTCGGGGATTACAGGCATGATGTTACGTTTTTTTTACGTTATTTTATAATAGGATTCCATTAAATCCAGTATGTTTATACAATACTTAAGCAGTTACTTAAAGCAAAGCTTTATTTATAATATTACTAGCGGCCCGCTACGTGCTTCGCTACGTATAAAAGCGAAAATTAAATTTACTTTAATCGAAGCACGTCCAAAATGAAATGACCGCATGAATGACATAAGAACATGCTTTTACTGTCAATATTTAAAAAAGTTTAAATTTGACAGCACAATCTCCATCTTAAAAAAGGTTCAATTTGACAGTAAAATCGCTCTACCGATTTTGTGAAAACTTCACATAAACCATCTACTAAATAGTGCGAACAAAGCCTAAACATTTGGTTTGGATAGGCGAGCCCGTTCTTGAGTTATAAAATTACAACGAAAAGTGGCATTGATTTTTATGTATATAGATTTGTCTGTTTGTTCACCGCAGCACTAATTAACCTAACTTAGGTCAAGGTGTCCGTGTGTGAGTAGTTTCTACATATTATTAAATTATTACTATTTTATTCGCATACATTATACTATTAATTATTTTAATAGCAGCCTCACTTAACATAACTCTGGTTGACCAAGTTTCATGACGCCATATTTAATGTTCGTTAGTTTTATAAACAAATATAGAATTTACTTTTTACTGTCTAGAAACTGTAATTCTAGAAATTCTAGAAATTGTAACTGTAATTCTAGAAATCGTTTATTGATATATAATTATCTCATAATTTAAAAAATGCAAAAGATTTCGATGGACTTGTTTACTTGTTTCCGAAAGCATGTGTATGTATATACTTATCATTACTATGACAACTATAGAATAGATAAGTTTCTAAAAACTGTGTATATATTACGCAAATTTGCGTAAACAACTTTGTGTTACGTGCTGTTACAAAACTTGCGCAAGGGGTGTAAGGTTCACTTTTATTTGCTAAAGAAATATGCAGACATTCTTTGAATTGTTCCGGAACTTTCTGGAATATTTATAGTGATGGATAGGGGTTTCAAGTTGGGTATAAATCGACGAATGTGCCGAAATATAAGACGTTCAACTGAAGACAGTAAACGAATGTATCAACAACTGTGCTATTTCAATCCATGCCACTTTTACAGGGTTTTTGAATTGGTTTAAATACGTATCTATATACCTTTTTTATACGTGACACCACGCCCGTAATCCCCAACGAGGTAGGCAGAAGATTATAGTACAGTCCCAAGTTTCATCAGTTACAAGATATGTCCCACTAACATACACTCTACACTAACCCACCGCCCCACTAACTCTCCCACTAAAGTACACTTAAAAGAAAATCTCCTTGAGAAAACTTGTACATATACTTCACAATTTTTCGTAACGTTCTCTAAAGGATGTCAAGTCTACAAAATTACCCTAGGCCAGCGTGGCACTATATGGCCTTAAACCATCTCACCCTGAGAAGAGATCGTATCCAACAGTGGAGCTATAAAAAGGTTTTTGAAAATGATAATGAGCAACATTGCTTACACTTCTCTTTTTTGTAATTAAATAAAGACTTTAACATGAATATTTTAACTTTTTTAATACAAAAAACAACATACATTTATGCGTTCACAAACATTTTAATTAACTGTAATTCGGCACTTTTATCGCTGGATCCTGTTAAGTTATTCCCTACATGTTTCCGGATATGTTAAAAATGGTAGGCATGTTAATGAGCTGTACAATGCTGGTAACATATCACGTTTCGTTGAAAATTCCAGAGAAAATTTCACATTGTCCATACTGAAAAATTATGAAGGCCGAAGTTATGTTTAATCACTTGACATATTAATTACTTACACTTTAGGCTACAGTATGGAAATTCTACAAAAATCTTCCCATTATATACCCCATGGTCCGCAGTGCAGCTATGCTTAATATTGAAGATTTGTCGCTTGATATACGACAAAATTCATCGTACTTAAAACCAGCGTGCGCAGCTCACTAAAACAGCGGCTAATGCTGAAAGCGACCTATTTTTTTGCTTTATTTATACCAATACATATGTCACAATTGCAGTTTTATACATCCGTGCTATGTAAAATATGTGAAATAAAATTTCTTTGTGTCTTTATTAACAAAATCAAATCAAAACAATGATAGATAGGAATTGTATTCTACCTGTCAATACTCTCTCCAAGCCATTATATCGACGTCACCATCGTATGTACATATATCGTCACTGTTATACGGTGTTTATGGGATGCTGCGATCTCTTTCCAACACAAGGATTCCATGCACGCTGCGTCTCTATGTGATAAAACAAAAGAGATATTTAAGTCAGATATATAGCGTATGCACTTTACAGGCGACATGAAAAGTTGGAAAGTTTCAAAGCCCCGGTCCGGCACGACAAATCGCTGAGGATTATCGGTTGGCTGACGCTTACAAATGGTTAGCAATCAGTCGGCTAGATAGCACAGCGACAAAGAGATGCTAGTGTTGGATGAATCTTTGTCGCGCCAAACGTTCTGAAGTAGGGAATGATTTGCATATCTTAGTGTAGACAACCCTCACATACAAAGTAGCACTTTATTTTCATTTGAGATTCCGTACTAATTGTCTAGCTTCCAGGTTACATTAGATATATGTACATTAGTCACCGTTTTTTAACTTTTTGCATCGTTGTTCCTAGTACATATTAATTTTTTACTTAAAGGGAACTTGCTGGAGATCGCTTCTGAAGATACATAGTATCAATAATGTTTTATTAATAACGGAATATGGGCGAATGCGCATTGAGAATTAGGAACGGGATCACAACTTTTTGCTGCTCGAAAACTAACTAATCAGTAGTTCGGCAACATTCGCAGGTGTACCCGGAAATGAAATATAGACGCCTATGGTTTTGTGTTTGTTCAGTCAAACTGTTACAATATACAATCATTCGTTCAAATCATTCACGACTGGTTAAATGTATTTCGAAAAAATAAAACCTAATTAAGTTACGCTCATTGGGGGAGGCCTATGTCCAGCAGTGGACAGAGATAGGCTGATGATGATGACGATGATGTCATTATAAATTCAATGTTTTTTGTCATCAGCTGCAACGAGGAAGGAATCATCACGAGGAAAGCTTCACACCTTACAGTTAACGACAGCGTTCTTTAGGACATGTGAAGTTTTAAAAACCGTACATGATCAACGTTAGATTGTGATCTTACCCATTATCACTCTACGTGATTTGTGTTCAACAGTCGGTCACAGGTCGGTGATGATATTGGACCATTTTATAATCGTTACTACCAACCGTTCGTCCAAAAATGGTTTTAGGATACTTCCTTATAATTTACCTAATAAGAACAAGTCACCTACTCGTATTTGCAAAATATGAACATAATAACTCTATTAATAAATAAGATCTCGCTTGAACCGTTTCGAGAACAATAAATGTAATGAGCCCAGCGTCAGGACATCAGTGCTAAAATCTGTTTTACGGTTTCTACAGATTTACGGTTGTTACATGTCCGGTTCGTAACGATAGCTTTAATATTTACGGTTTTTGTTCTCTCATATTATTTGTAACATGTCATGAATAATATTTGTAAAAAAATGTGCAGTTAAAACCTATATAATAATTTCGACTTTATGACTAGCTTCTGTTACCTGCGTCTACTATTTTGAAGTTAAATTTAAAAAAAATTTTTTCGGGCCAAATTCTTAAAAAAAACAATTTCGAAGATTCCAGATGAAAGTATAGCGAACCATAAACATTGCAGTTGCGTATTTATAATATTAAAACACATTCAAGTATTGAGATTTCTGGATGCTTTCAGTACTTGTATTGATTTAAAAGAAAATTTCGCACCGAAATTCGCTGAACTCAATAAATGTATTTAATTTATAACTCCTGCATCAGTAACTTAACGTAATAAATCGTAAATGCAAGCGTTTTACGGTTTTTAGGGGTTACGATTGGATACCAGTATACATTTACGATCACGCATAAAACTCTTGTATATGGTAACGTTATATGATTGGTTTTAGTATCGAGAACTAGTAATAACTTACGGAAGGAACTCTTCTGGATCCTGTTCTGCTGTTATATACCAAATACAACTCAAATGGCAAGGTTCATATGTTTACCTTGATAGAAATTAAGTGATACCTCACATTAAAGTAGGTGAATTAAATTTATCTATTATATTTTCGTATTTGTATGTGCTTACATATGGCCTAGCTATGAAAATCACGTGCTTGATATAATGGTGGAGGAAAAAAATAATCACGGAAATTTACACAAAAAAATCCAGACAAAAAAATTTCATGTATCAATATACAATAATAAGGATGCATAACGCTACAAAAGCTGACATAAACCGGTCAAAATTTACAACGTCAACAAACACGGCTTATCCGACATCGGGGCAACCGGATTAAACCGGTCCAAACCGGTTATCGCCCGCGTATATCCTGTAGTGTATGAAACTTCGCAACAAAAACCATTTGTGTATGACGCGAAATACATATATCTTGTTTATCCAAAATTGGGCCTTATTTCTTCGTTGTACGGTGTCATTTTCATGTAAAATAGTACTCGTTAGGTCAGTGGACGTGTTTAATAATTTACTGGGCCGTAAATCGTTTCAAGTTTTTCGACGATAAGTGCCGGGATGTGTTAATTAACGTGAACAGACAATAAATTCAATTTTCGCTATGAATTTTGGCGTCACTGTAATTTATATCTTCGGAAATGGAACGAGAGATAATTAATTCTCTATATGCCTTTAAACGCGCCTAAATTGCGAGTACAATGATATGAATACAGAACAGCTGCGACGTTTGTTTAAAACTGTATACAATATACACAAAATAAAGAAAAAAGAACGTAACATCACGCCTGTAATCCCCGAAGAGGTAGGCAAAATAGAGAACTGCAGCAAAATTCAATTCTGTGCTATTAGAAACAAAAG
>DWJK01001862.1:0-15856 GCA_018248815.1 Croniades pieria auraria
GGGTCTGGATACGAGGGATTATCTGACGCACCACGACCACACTAGACGACCTAAACCGATCAAAGCCAGGTATGATGCTAGTATATAGTTTTAACACGCAAGTCATGCACGTCGCTCAAAATATAGCGACGCTAAACCGGACTGGCTATGGTGAAATGGTCTTTTTTTCATTTAAATCGGTTAACTAATAAAGAAGTTATGCTAATTTATTTTTTCAATACTTCCGAAATCTACGCGTAGGAAGTCGCGGGCACAGCAATTTTTTACTATATTTACTCTTGGTGATCATAGCGTCGTGTTTTTAAAATATTTTTTTAATAGGTTGTTCTCTAATGAATGCGGGTGAAACCGCTGGACGCAGCTAGTATTGAATAAAATAGGAAAAAGTGATCGCTTTTTGTAACAAATAAACTTTGCTGATAACTGCTTGAAAAAAATTTGGTTAATTAAATAACTATCACATTTCAGAGCTGGCTCGTCCGACAACCTGCTGGGCGGCATCACGGCGTCCAGTCCGGGAGGCTCCAAGGTGTTCCAGCCGACCGGCGGCGCCTTCAAATCTACACACGCCGATACAAGTAACAGTAATTCTATTTTCGTATTAACGTATACAAATAAGGTCATTATATTTGTTCATTATAATTATAGTAATTTATAGGTATTTTAGGGACTCTAAGTCGGGATATGAGCACGCGGCTAGCGTTGGGTGACAAAAACAACAAAAATGCTGTTTTTTTTGAAAACATTTGAACGCTTTATGTTATGAAGACATAATTAGTATAGTCTAGCACTTTCAATGAGGCTGTAGTTTCGGTGGTACAACTTGCAGGGGAAGTACGTAACCGTTTGTGGGAAAGATTTAGATCCACTTCGAGATTGATTCCTTTTTCTCTAAGAATACAATTTTTTTTTACCTACACTACCATTTTTGTTATTGCTGTTTAATTTTCCTTACAGTATATTCTACAGTATACCGTTCCCGAGTGTCAATGTAAAAATCCAGTACTTTGTATATGTTTTTCCTACAGGCGAGAATCACAGACAATGGACTGCTTTCACTGCCGTAAACAAGTCAATGGCGAGTCAAGTGCCCAGCTCTCCGCATATATCCCAGCCGCAGACACCGATCACGCAGAGCCTATCCAACAGTGTCCAGGGAATATCACTGAGCACCCCGAACTTGGCCGCACAGACTGCGCTGGATAACGCAATCGCATCGATAATAAATTCACCTACATCCTCCAGTGGGGTGCAAGTGATATCGAGTGGGATCGCCATGCCGAGTCAATTGATTCCACAATCGATTGGACAACCGCTCGGCCAGTCGATCGGTCTTAGCCAGTCGATAAACCATTCGGTGAACCAGTTGGGCAACCAGTTGAGCAATCAGTCGGGGAACCAGTCGATGGCGCAGCCGGCCGCCGGCGCGCTGGGCAGCGCGCTCGTCAAGAGCGTGACGCTGGTGAAGCGGCACATTGACAGCGGTACGGGTTGGTGCTTGTAGATTTAGTCAAATCACTTCTACTAACGGATAACATTAAATTACAATTGTTGACTATGCGACAATGTTGACCTTTATTCGCGCACATCTCGAGGCTCTAGGCTTATTTAGAACTAATATCTCCAATCTAATCGATCGATCTAAATCCTTTGTTGTGGCAATGACTTCATTATTATTATTAATAAGACGGCAACATTGTCGTCGTAACACCCAGATTGTTATCCTACCTCTTCTAATTTTAACTAGCGATATTAGTTACCTAAGACTTTCACACACGCATGTATTAATAGAGTCGATTTTTTTTGTCAACAGCTCCGATAACATTATCGATGGACGCATCGGGAAACTTGTTTTTGAAAACGAGCCAAGCGAGCGAGAGTCCCACGGACGCATCTCAAATGCACTACTTGCAGGTGCAGCGGTTGTATGTGCCGTCGTTTACAACGGGTGTGCTTTATTTCACGTTTTGTAATATCAATTTTTTTTAATCGCATTTAAGTAGAGCGTAATTCAAAGTAAATGTTTCGTCAAATTGCATGCTGCATCGTAGTGATGTCTGTCGCAGTTGGTTTAAGAATTATCTGTAGTATCTTGTTAACTGCCAGTAAAAAAGTTGTTTTTTACTCTTTAAGATGAAAATTAGTTATTAAGCTCCAATTATTCCTCCACCTGTCTACCTAAGGAGTCCAATCACTCAAATGAGTCATTTGTACTGATTTGTTTATATAAGGAAACAATACAGGTTTCAGTTCCCAAAAAAATCTGTGTTTTCCACTAGACGGTTACATGGCCATGAATATAATAGTGTATGTGTTTCTAGAAGTTGAACCCAAGCCGAGTCCCAACATCAGCATGAGCCAGCCTGTGCAAAGCGGGCAGTCTGTGATAGTGTCGCAAAGCAATAGCCACAACCCCGCGCCTAAGCCTCAGCCGTAAGTGCTCTTATATTATTCCTTTATTTTTAGACATGTTCCTTCCCTGAGCCGTTTTTGCCTATAGCTCCCTCGCTGGGTATGCAGGTTCTATTCTTACTACAATTCATGGATGCTTTAATAAATTATCTTTACAATAATACATATTAAGAAAAAAGTTCAACAACTATATTATTATCACTGTCTTTAATAATCATTTTCATAGCTGTTTTCCACAATCACTGAAAATATTTAAATATTTGTCCCATTGTTATATGTGTCTGATATAATTAAAAAAAGATTATAATATTCACATGTCGATTTGTTCACAGACAATGGGATACCCCAGTGGAGGAAACGCGCCCATTCCCACTAGCTCCTACACCGGCTCAGTTAGGACGAGCGCCGTTACAAAAGAGACTTAGTCGAGGTGGGAGTATGTCACATAGAAGTGAGAAAAGGGAGAACATGAAAGTTTAATTTAATCGACTGCCTCGTTGGTCGAGTAGTTGCAAGCGTGACTGCCGGTCGGGGGGCCTGGGTTCAAATCCCGGGTCTGGTGCTTATTAGATGTTTGTAATTTAAAATTTCTGGTAGGGACTCAGAGTCTGGAATCGTGCTCGATGTATGACAATAGGCTCATCACCTATTCCATGGGACTCAAACGTAACCGGTGAAACCTGGGAGCGTACTACACTCCTCTGTCTACCCCTTCGGGGATTACGGGCGAGATGCTACGTTTTTTTATGAAAATCGAATAACATGCCCATACTTCGATTATAGAATCTTTCTTATAATGAAACGAGATCTCTTTTCAACAATGGAGCCTCAAAAGAGTATCGGGAACGCAGAGCGTAGCTTCACCCGCGGTCGATACTCGTGCCCGTTAGCGGCCAGGCGTGCCTGAAGAAGCAGCAGAGCGTCGTGAATACATACATGAAATATGCGCGCAGGCGCGTCGAGCGGCTCCAGCGGCTGCGGCTCCAGCGGCTGCGGCGACGCGGCGCGCGGCGACGGCGCGGCGGCCGCCGGGGAGCCGCTGCCGGCGCCGCAGCACGCCGACGACCTGCCCAGTCCTTCGCTCAAGAAGAGCCTCTTTAAGAAGGGCAACGAAGACGGAAGGGACAAGTGTGTTGTTTTGCAACTCGTTTTGTCATTTTTCAGTCGGCTACTTTCGATCGTGAACTATTTCTCGTACCGCACGAACTCCCCGTTTACGGGATTTCGTGTCCGTTTCGCCTCCTATTTAACCTTCTCTTTTAGTAATCAAATAATTGGATATTTTTTAAAATAGAGCATGGTAGTCCTCGTGAAACTATGGGAGTCGGTCGTTTTAAACATTTTCTGTCCTCCGTACGTAGTTTTATGGTGAGGCGATCGTCCCGAGAGTCGGTTTTTCCGATAATAATTAAAACGACCTCGTCCGATAGCTCTCGCGTAGTCTACGACGACAGTGACGTATCGTTCCGTCGGGCAGGGTGCTGGAGACGGTGAACTTCGAGCAGAAGTTCAGCACGCTGCCGCAGTTCAAGCCCGAGGCGTGCTCGCCGGGCGGCGCGCTGGCGGTGGCGCGCAGCCCGCAGCTCTACGTGCGCAAGAAGCACAAGATGGGTACGCGGGCGCACCGCTCCAGGCAGACCCGCTGCCTCACGTTGCGTGGTCACCGTCGCCTATGGGCACGTGCGACGCTCGACGAGGGTCCGATGCGTTGCCGGCTTTGAAGAAGAACCTCATGTCATGGTGCTCTGGGAAAGCTTCAGATGGAAGTTCATTCCACATTTTACATGAGCGACCCGTATATTTGGCCCGTTAGAAATATGGCTACCGAGATATTTTTCTTCGAACAGGCTTTCCGACGCATTCGGACTGTTATCCGCTTCCACCTGTTAGTTGAAGTCTCTAAATGAGTTTTTCTATCATCAGTGATAAATTTTGTGGAAGGAGGAAAGGAGGCAAACCATTTTATTGAAGATTCGACATCACTAAACTACTTATGTGTTATCACGTCTATTTGAATATTCAGTAGTGGTCAAATGGAAGTAATGTATGAAATACAAATATGATATGATACATTTTAGTTTTTATCGTTTACAGAAGAAGAAACAACAGTGGTAACGCCCCACATAGAGCCAGAAGTGATCAACGGCAACGGCATGCCCACGCCGCACTCCTTCGGGACACCGCACACCACCACCAAGCTGGTCGGCAACACATTTTTCGGACCGGACTTCAACCTTGAGAATTTTAAAGGTGAGTCTTATAGCCATAATTGTTTATGCAGGGAGCCTTAAATATTACAATTTTTGTTATCTTTTTTTTAATTCCTGTTTTATAATATTTTGGAAATGGAACACGGCAATAAGGGAAACATTGGATCTCTACTCGATAGATACTTAGATACATTTTGGGCTCCACAAATTTCAAATTTATCCACGCCGTCCATTCCGGGTAAAGAAATCACTTTAAATCATGCGTAATTCTCCCCCCGACAACCGTATACATTTCTTCACAGCAGGCTGTAAATTTCCATTGAATGCATGTGGTTAAATCTGAAATATATCGTATGCTACAAATGAAACATCATCAGCGACAGTCCGGAGGGAGGCGAGCTGCTACTCCACTCTCTACCTTATTATCGGAGTGGCGGGGTAGCGGCGGCGCCCGTAGGTCGCAGTGCTGTAGTGCCGTGTGGCAGGGCTGGAGGGCGCGGAGGAGCTGTCGCCGCGCACGCCGTGCTCGGCGCCGGGCGCGCGCGGCGAGGCGGGCCACCGCCGCGTGCTGGAGCAGCGCCGCAGCCTCGTGCTCAAGCTCTTCCAGGAGCAGGGCATGTTCCCCTCCACGCAGGCCACCACGCACTTCCAGGTCGGGCGACTCCACTCCTACGATTGGAATTCGGTCGTAGTCCGACCGATTGATGAATGCTATCACCCAGAAATAAATTCTGACGTCTTGCGGTCGCTTACATCCATCGAACTATACTAGAAGCTTGTGACGTTTTCTAAGTCGAGGGATGTCTCCCGACTCACCCTCGATCGACATGACAGACTTCTGCCTCGTCGTTTCGATCTTTTCATTCTGAGTAGAAACCTGTCCAACGTTGGAATGATGGAAGGAGTTGATCGAGATGATGCAGTACTATTACTCTAAGACGTTGGTGCAGCAGTGATACTATCGTAGAGGTCAAACTTCTCTACTCATGTTTAAATGTTCATCGATAAAAATATCCTCCTATGTATTCCATATATCTATTAAATAAATTTAAATAGAAGTATAAAGAAATTAAAGTAAATATTTTTAATTATTTTTATTAAAGATTATATCTTTCACAGGCAACACATATGGATATTTTCCCCACAAAAACAACATTGCAACTGAAAATTCGCGAGGTGCGACAGAAGTTGATGGCGCAGTCCAATCTCACCCCGCACTCGGAAGTCAACACGCCTACCAGTGAGTTATATTATTTTTTAACATATTACCAAAGGTAACCAAATTCTAATTATACTCTGATGATATTTATGACACTCTCTTGTACTTTATGAGCAGTATATATTAAAAGCTGGCTGTTTAAAGATTAGTGATAGTATTTGATTTGCTGAAAAATTTTCTTCATGTTTTAAAACACACTGTATTTGTACGTAAAATAATTTATGTATTTTTTGTACTTGTCGAAACCACTATGCTATGCTTCCTTTTTCTTGTTTTTTTTTCTTCGATTCCTATCAGATACATATCACGTTACCGTGGAGTCAACACATTTAGTTGATGAATTGGGATATTTTTTAAAAATAATTGTGAAACGATTCACACTTATTAGTGAGCTATTAATGAAATGTTGTATGCCATAATCGCATACAACGAACACGAAACAAATTCTGTTATCCTTTACACCCGTGTTTAAGGCTTCGATTTGTTTTGATGGATCTGAGTGCAAAATGTTGACTTTCCAGACGTGAACTCCCCCATGGTGTCGGCGGCGCTGCAGCCCACCTCCACGGCCAGCTAGCGCCGCGCCGCTGTCCTCGGCCCGCTGCACTCCCCCATCGGACGCTACCAGTTATTTACACCCCGTACCGGTTAATATACTATTCGGTATCCTAAACGGTATGGATTTACTGTGGATTTTACAAGAAAATATCGTTAAGCCGCGACATAAAAAAACGTGAGCAGTCTTGGAGTTAATCAGTGAAAAAAACGCTATTTGTAGTACAATGAAGGTTTAGGATTGTGATTCAACAAATAGAAGGAAAAAATATTAATATACATGCTCGAGGGCGTTTAAAATTAAGCGATAAATCTATGTACGTGGCGATTGGTTATCGTATTGTAAATCTATTAACCAAAAATATATTAAGATAAAACAAGAGAAAATTCTATAAAAAGATCTATTTTAAGTCGAATGTGAGTGAGTGAATTGTGAGGTGTTGTTGTTGTTGTTCAGAACGAATGACGTTAGGTTTTTATCCAACATGTCATGTTACATGTTATATCATGTAGATATACTATAGATAAACACTTTCATGAGAATTGCACATTGATTTGTGTTTTTATGTTCTGTTGCTTGCATGCTGTGTTACAAGATACAGGAAAGAATTATCTTTTCAAAAATATCGTTTTTGGGCATTAGCCTTATGTATGTGAGAGCCTTAGCCTGTATGTAAGCAAGATGAAAAAAACGAACGAATGTATCAGGCCTACTTTTTAGCTTCGAGTTCTTATTATCACTTTATGATGCAACAGTGGGAGCTATGACGTCATCAATTGTTAATGCGGTTTAATTTTGGCGCCGGCGAAAAAGGTCATTTCAGTGAAATAAAAAAATATATATTGACCCTCAATTTTATGTTTGAACACATCCATTTTGTATAAACAGAATTATATAATTATGTATATTATTTAACTATGTAACTACTACATTTTTCTATTTAACGAAGCGAATTTTCAAGGTTTTATTGCAAGTTTTGTTTAAAACCGAATGAATGTCACGGCTCCCACTGTCTGTGTTTTTATGATTAGACATATCTAGTTCAATTACGTAATAATATATAGTTGTAGCTATTCAATATTTTGCACGTTGCTTCATGCATTCAATAATGTTTTGACATAATCCTTCAAATATTAAAAATATAATGACACACATTCTTATGAAACACTAACAAAGATTGTTAATCTACGAGAATTTTCCATTATTATTTGTGCTAACGCAGAACACGTTGCATCTGTCCAACATTTTGTTCATGATTAATTGCATTTACCGTGCGGAGAGAAAGTTCATTAAAAATATATCATAAACGTGTAATGAGGTATATAACCACATCTCCAACAAATGCCGTAGCTTGTCCATTGTTGTGAGAAGTTAGTGATGATGTAGGGATGTGCGCTTCTGAATGATGCCAAAGAAGCATTAGCTAGAGATGTTCTTGTTGTAACGGCACGCAGTATCTCATGATTTCTCGTTGATTATATCGTTGACAAATATTCGCGTGTCACACGTATGGGAACTTGTTTGTAATACTAGTTTGAGATGGATCGATGAAACTTTGGTGCGAAACATATATTATACTTATTCATTATTGTTTAAGTCTTTATTAATTGTATTCGTTTCTATTTATGTTGTGATGTTGGTCTTCCACGTGTTAAAAAAAAAACATTTTTATTAAGTGAATAACTACTTATTTAAATATCTAATTGTGTACAGTGATTTACATTTAAGTGGAGCGCGATTTTAATTTTTCGGCGGATGCCATGTTTCGATGGTTTTTATACTGTATCGAGAATAGTAACAAAAAAAAAAACTAGAAATTTTAATGAATATCGATAAATGAATAGGTCACTTAGTAGACTCAGTATATATTGTACGGTTTTTTTTTCTATTTGTAAGTCGAAGCAGTGCTGGGTCGTAGTGGCCAATGAATTTATAACTGAATGTGGTTTTAATGGTGTCAGCTCAAATCATTTAACGATTATGTAAAACAATATTTATACTTTAATAACAAATCTCACTGTAAATACTAGAATTATTTCCAGCTAGTTTTTAAGTGTTCCCGGCTCTCAAAGTAATTAGGATTATTATTTAGAGAATGCTAATTAATTATTATTATTATTGTAGATGAAAATAAAAACTAATTTATACATGAGACTTTTTGGCCAATACAAATGTTTATATATATACATATATATAAATGTCAAAATTGTATTTTAAATGATCTCTGGCGTTAATAGAATATAGATAATTGCTTTAGGAGTCTGGAAGTGACAAAGAATTTATTAAATATATAAATCTTAAGAGATATTTTCGCACTGTTAAATCTATCGTGATAGTTGTGTAGTGAGTTCACCTTCATGAAAATTCAATTCTAAATTAGATTAATAAGGCCTCCATTTAAAACGAACTTTAAATTAATACAAGGTGGCAATTAAGAGGCTCGTGCATAAATTGTGGTGTTGTTGATCTTAGCATATTGATAGATATACGATATAATAATATTTTTCTATTGTGTGCACAAAGATTGCAATTCATAAAGTAAGTACTTATTATAGCTGAACATGGACAATTCTATTGGGACCTACCGTTCTATTCGATATAACAATAGTTCGATCGAACCTCGGACAAACCACAGCCAATGAAAAATAACCAGATATCTCAGAGGGTATTCATAGAAACGAATTGTTCTATAAAGTAGAGTTTGCCACCGACGAAATTTGTTTTTGTGCATCTGTGCTAATAAGAAAACATTTTGAATTTTCGTGATGTGATACAAAAATGTTTGTAGTCAATTCTTGTTACGTTGTCAACATTTACTTGTAGCTGTTCAAATGCTGATCCCGTTGTTACCAGTTAGGAGTATTGCACCTTTGCACTTTGATCACAGAGCATTTTACGAATTTTATCAACAATCGATCGCTCTCACTCGCACCCGTTGATGTGCGAGTGAGATAGACTGCGCTTATTCGATCCGAAATGTTAATTCGATTAAATATTTGCCGTTTATTTAAATAATATCGTCTTATTTTTACAGATTTAACTAAATGTTTTTATTTTAGGTTTCATTAGCTTCGCTTTATTCCCTCATGTACAAGTTTTCGAGTAATTATATATTGTTTCCTATCGAAGCAAGTGACTGTTAAACATTACATTGGTTGTAAGCATAATTTTTTAAAATCTAGCGACATTTTTATTATAATTTCATTTTTCTTCTTAATATGCGCGTTGAAAATACCTACTCGTATAATTTACTAACGCACCTTTCTACTTGTTATAAAGTTGTTTACATTAATCAATAACAATAATTACGATTTTAAACATATTTTAATCCACTTGGTAGATCTTTTTCTATGAATCACGTCAACAATGTTTTATTTAGATAGGAAATTTTGGACTAAGTCCAGCTTATACTGATGTTTCATTGATTTTTAACACGATGATTTTTTTTTCTCTTTTATAATTTTATTATTGAATTTGTGCAATGGCAACACAGCCTTATTAATTAATCTTTATGCAACTGAGTTTTTTTTTAAAATAAAGATGTTATTCAAATTATACAATTACTTGCACTTAAATTTATTTAGAAGTATATTTTGTTGGAATATTTTGGTAATAGTGAAATTTAGCGGTCATATTTGATTAATATGCTTATAATGGTTGGTAATAATGTTTCAATTTGCTTTAATATTGTCCATTTCTTTGAGTTTGCCTTGTTGATGTTGTTGTTTCAATGGTGTTGAGTTTCGAGTGAATGTCTTCTAGCGTTAGTTTAATAACAAATATGAAAATCTTAATGCTGCATATTACTAGTGCCTTATTGACTTTCAGACCTTAGCGGAGGGCAAGTGCCTAGATGAAAAATAATATGTAGTGATAATTTTACCTATTCCACACATCCTAGGTTTTGTCAGTCAATAAATTATGGGTAATAAGCAGTAATTTTAGACTGAGTTAACTTTGTTGCAAGTAACGAGTTATAATGTTATATTTTAAGAATTATTAGCAATTATTTCAAAAGGTCATTTTAAATGAAGCATTTCATATTCGTTATTTATTCCTTCTAAATAAGGCATTAGTCTAATTGTTTAGTCAAAATGGCGTAAATGTAAATATATTGTTTAGAAGGTTTATTTAGATTTAAGTGTTCAATTTAATGTATACAAGTTTGAGACAAGCGGACACGCAAGGAGTAATACTGTGAAAACACTTATCGAAATTTATGACATATGCAAGATGTTTTTGAATATTTATGAATCCAACTAATGGACCAATAAACGGAAGCACCATAATTTAGTCGTATTCAGAATTCGAAACAAAATCACCGTGTGCAGGGAATATTAGGCAATCAACCCATAACAATTTGGACAGACTGTTCAAGCATATTGGATCATTGTACGAACTTACGTTAAAACATAAAAACCTCGAAAACACACGTGACTTTTATTTATATGTTTATTAATACCTTTATAAATATAATCATTGCGAACTTTTATTTTGGAATCTATTTATTGAATTTTTTTTTCAATGTACATACAAGTATTGCTAAAGTGAATATGGCTAGTAGACAGCTTTGTGTCAGTGTTTACATACAAAACATACATAAAACAAGGGTCTGTGGCAGTCAAAGGCACATGGTTATGACGTCATCATAGGCTCCTTCGTTTACACCACCACAACCCCTAATCACATTAAAATAATATAGTTTTAAAAATTATGAAGCTTTAGATATCTACACGACACTGGCAAGAACCTATGAATACTTTTTTATTGTCAGTCTAGAAATATAAATAAGGACCTGTCTTTACTTCTTTCTGAAAAGCACATTTTGAGGTCATTCCATACAGTGTGATCTTGCAAGTTGCTGTTTAGTTTGGCTGGAACTAATTTTAACAAGAGAAAGGACTGCTTGATATGTTAATTCTATCGCTTAAAAGTTAACATCATTAAATGGACTAATTGTAAGCAATTTTAAATATATGGGCAGAGTTCAGTATAGTTCCTAAATGCCTTAAAATTATTGAGCTTTGAAAAATAGCAGTAATTCTAATGGGGAAACAGGTGAAATTAAAAACATTTTTTAAATATTCGCTATCTATATTTGGAACAGCTATTTTTGAACAACATTGACTGGTTCTTCAGTTTTTATTATTAATTGTGGATTCTCTTGTTCAAGCAAAGACAAAGCAGATTGGAGTTCCATTTTGTCGCCAGGTTCGGTTATGACTAGAAATTTCAAGGCCTTCATTCTTGCAAGAGCGAAAACTCCACCACCACATAAGTTACATCCACTTATGTCTAAGAAATCTATTGTATTACCATTTTGTCCTGCAAGCCTATCGAGGCACCAAACATCAACATGTTTGTTATTTTTCAGTGATAGCCATTTAAGGAAATTTAGACCTGAAAGGTTCTGAATGCCTTCAAACCTAATACCATTGTGGTGGAAATTGGAACAATCAATGGCTTCAACAAAGTAGGCATCTGTGTATTGATTAGGAAGTTTTTCCAATACTTTAGGGTCATTTGTTATCCAGGACTTTGCATCTTTTAACCTGAAAAGGTCAACAATTTTATTACACAGCTATAAAAGTCAGATTTGATATTTGTTTGACCTGTTCGGTAGTTAACAAAACTTGAGTATTGTCGAGCCAAGGGTTATGGGTTTGATTCCCGCTCTGACCAAATATTTGTGTGATGAGAATAAGTATTTGCTTTGTGACGGAGTATGAAATATAGGTAACTGACTTGAATGAATAGGCCAAGTTCTGACTGATGGGGTAGTTATAAACCTCCTAAATTGGTTGTATGTCACCCAATCAGACAATAGATAATCAGATTTGGGCTATATGCGTAACTTATAAAAAAATATGTAAATACATCTTTTTAAATTGCACATACCTTACCGCTGCATTACGATAGGCGAAAAAGTGTACCGCCGCTAAATTAGAACCTAACATCGCCACCCGATCTGGCAGATATCTCTGGTTTTCGATCTCTTGGACAGTTTTCATGTTTGCCCACCAAACCCGAACGTCTTTGAATGTTAGATTGGGCAAATTTTGCATTGATGCCAGTATGTTCATATTAGGATTTTTTTCAACAAATAAGGACAGTTTACTGGTCCACTCTCCGTCACGTTCTATCCAGGGTCGCCTCCAGTCAGGGTACGGTTTCCCCTGAACTGTGCGAGGTTGTTTTCCAGCTTCATGGCGTTCGTAAAGCGATTTGTTATCACAATAGCCACGAGTCCAAGATTTATTATAAATAGATCGACAACAATTTGTAGATTTTAATGTAAAGGCCATACTTGGGCCGATTACGTTATCAGTTTTATTTTATAAAACTAAATCATTACGCACTTTATTTTGTTGAAGGCTAAACATAACCTTTTTTCCTATAAAATATTGGTCACTGATGAGATAATTGACAGTGGCAGCTTTATTTGACGTTGACGTTTCGCCATTGTAACAATAAAATACAGTGTAGGGCTTCTGAAACACAAAACATTGCAGAAAATATGAAAACGAAAATAAATGTAAATAGTAGTTAAATTTTTTATCAGCTAAGTACAAGATATATATGATACAAAAACATTTTATTGCATATAGTGTAAAATAAAAATCAGATAAGAAGACACAATAGGATAAGAATAACAGACGGAATAATTGATAATAAAGTATTTTTTTTCCCGACGATCTGGGTTCTAGTTCTAATTTAATATGAATCTAACTTTAAGGAACGGAAAGGAAATTTGGGTACTAATAATGCTAATATGGATTTTTATCACATTTGACAAGTTATTTTACTATGCCATGCACTTAGTGATATGCATTTGAAAACTATTCATTCCATATAGTCTTTAGATAATTTTGTAACTTCAATTTACTTTATGTTGTTAATTCTAGTGGATTTCAGTTTATCAGATGCAGTGACGAAGGGAATTAACTTGACATAAAATTAGAGGAGTGGGGGAAAAGAAGTTACATTCAGAATCGTTTTGAGCTTTCAATTTCGCATTTTGAAGAAGACGGCAACGATCGACCAAAGTGCGCTTCTTGTGAGACTTGAAATATCTACAGATGCACGTGGAGTGTTTAAAGTGATGTTACATTAAGTAGGTGCAATAATTCCTGCGTTGATTTTGTACGCCTATATGTAGAGCGCAGAATCGTTGTTCGTTCCGACAAGGATGTTGCATGTAGTGCACAACGATATGTGCAGTGTAAAGGAGAGTGACTTATCCTTCAAACGGAATCTGTTAGCTAAGGTGTCCTTACTGTCATTGATACTGACAATCGGTTAAGAAGATTTTTGAATATTTATTTATTTATTAAAAAAAAACACACCAACAGTATAACACACAAAACATTTAAACTATACAGGTACATAACTAAACTTTTCACTCGTATGCATGCCAATTATAGACGTGTACAACATTCACTTAAAAACTAGACATGTATAGACAAGCATATTAAAACAGCAGACGACACAGAAAAATAATTTAAAATAATTTGCAACTAAAAATTAAACTTGAACTAAAAAAAATTAGGAAAATAATGAAACGAAACTAAAGAGGAAAAAATTTAAATAATTTGCAATTTGATGGAACGTATAATGTAAGATGTAAGATTAGCTTTTTTTCAGACTCTGGCATGTATCATTAAAAATGTCAATTTCTTTTATTGATTCCCTTGCTTGGTTTTAATCACTACAAATTTTTGAGAGAGGCGAGCTTTTAAGGAGGTGAGTCCTGCCTACTGGAATGTAAAAGATCTTGATTATGGAATGACGTGGATAGTGGTGCGGAACATTAAGTGTTAGGCTTTGCGAGAGGTCACTACATTCTATGGTTCCAGATATGAGTTTTTTAAGGAACATAATAATTAATAAAAAGCGTCGGTTACACAGTGACATAATGTTGAAGAATTTGACACGAGCGTCGTAGCTAGTACGGTCGGAGATTCCGGAGGATTGAAAGGTAGCTAATACCCACTCCCTCCACATATGTATTAAGATCAGAAGAATTCTCCATTATCGGCGTCAATATCAACGTTCATAATGTACAGTCACCTGTAATGAAATGTATTCACCCAAGCGTTCAAATTAATGTACGCACTGGTATGTTTCAAAAATGTGTGAACGGTACGTCACATGTTTCATAAATATGTATCCACTTTTATCAAATCATTCTAAACTAAACGTAACTGGGTGTTAGGTCACAGGATTCACGTTAGATGTTTATATTAGGTCTTTAACAATATGCCAATTGCCAATTGCCAACATGTACTGAATAAATTGGAATATTTTTTAAGATAAAAATGCCTTCTATACATTAACTTCGATTGAATAAATACTCAAAATATCATTCCAAGAACGGGCTTTTATTGTCGATGCATTTTTAACATTTTAATGGGGTTTCCCATATAAAAATGCAAAGCAATGCATAAGCAATATCTGGTCACAACGGTGGATAATTGGAAATTTCCAGCTGTAACTCCTGTAATCTGACGATGGTGACGTATAATATGAGAGATTCGGGTTAGTCGTCAGTGTACCAAGGACATAAAATATGCCGGTAGGACATTCGCTGATGCTGCGACTGTTTATTTGCACAAAAAATATATTAAAATTGTTTCATCTTTTCATTATCCCAAGACCTCAATTTTCCATACTAATCGTTTAGAATCCAAAATAAAATCACGCGTTGCTGGGACTGCAAAAGAATCCGACAAACTGAACCAATCATGACATGGTTTTAGGTTAAACACAAGAGCTGCTGTATATGGGGCTACAGTTTTTTTTATCTGAAGGTATTCCGTTGATACCTGGTAAGTTTATAAAAGCGACATAAGGCGACTGAATTCTTTTTCACCTGAAATACCTTCGCTATTTACTAAAGATGTAATGGCAGGATCTGATTCCCAATTTTCTGGTATCATGAAGAATTGGAACAGACGGCATGGAATGCTTACTGGTGATCAACCAATTCCGATCGCACCAACCAATCAATTCAGATCTTATACGGATAGCTTATCCCAGATCACCTAAACAGTCCTCTACTCCAAACTTGGTAGAGGAAAGCATAAGTCAGGTGATCAGTACCTCCTATAACTCCTAAAATGTCACGTGTCACGTGACAGCCATCGGCGTAGTGGTATAATATTGTCGTGAAGAAGGAATGGAATAGAGCAATGGATAACAAGCATGTGTTGTTGGACAAGAAGTTTGTCCAATCATGGACATAATAATCAAATTTGAATTTTTTTTAAGTGAAAAGAGTTTCGAACGAGTGAAAAGCAACTTTAAATATCCACCGGAGCCCATAGACGTCTGCCATTAATCTCGAGTATTACTGTTGGTGTCTGATAGTCCAATTCTAAGATTTTTTTTTTTTTTTTTTAATTTTGTTATTAAGGGACTTTGTCGCTTAGCGACCACATCATCCCGTAAGACATCACG